>CM041795.1:7325247-7533789 GCA_023376895.1 Aspiorhynchus laticeps
TACAGATGATGCAAGTGTATTTTTCAATGAGTCCACTATGTTAGCAATAATAACATTAGCTTGGTGGATAGTAATGTCTACAACGGATATACGAGCGCTATCGCGGCCCCTTCACACAATTGCTCTTGAGAAATTTAGTTTGTTGTCCCACTGTTAACCGCACCAGGACGCCAGCACACTGAAAGCTCTTTGTTTGCACACGTCATTGTTTTCAAACAGATAAAGTAAAACAGGACAAAATTAATCTTGACAAACTATATATCATTTTGAAGGTCTAAAGCCTCTAGCATCGACGACAGATCGCTGTTTTTCGATAGAAAGTTATACGGAATGTATTTGCTAAATTTGTGTAAAGCAGTACACATCAAAACATGTATAAAAAAAAAGACGTAGTACATACCAGATTCATCCTGATAACGACTCTCAAACTTATCCACTGCTGTAAATCCTGGTTTAGTTTGAAAGATAAGGGTCCAGTGAACAACATTCCATTGAGCACTTTTAGTCCAAAGAAACAACAACGTTGTAATTTGGATCGTTATTCATTTGTTTACGTCCCATCTCTTCAGGGAGAGTTATTGTTTGTGTCTGTTATGGAACAAATTACGCTCAAAAACAGCGTCTTGGATTTTGTAGCAGGCAATGTCCCAAACAGAATGAAATCATCCAAAAAAAAAAGTCAAAATATACACGGAAGATTGTTTATTTGAATTCTGGCGCTCCCTCGCGACGTGACGCACGCTGTGACGCACCTGTCATCTGATGGGGGCGTAACTTAGCGATCTTTTTAGCACAAATATAACTTTCCTTTTTTTCTTCTTCAACAGTTTTCATATATGTTTGCGTGTTTTGTGGGGAATTGCCTGTATCTGTATGATTAACATCTGTATGGCTGATAATCAGCATGTAATTACTGACTGTTCACAGATATCAGTGTGAATGCAGTCTATATAAAAGGCCATTATAATGTGATTATTGACAAAATGGGCGGCCATCTGTATGATTTGCATCTGTATGAATGATCGTCAGCATGTGATTTACTAATGTATGAGCAGGAGCCATCTGTATGTCAGGAAATCAGTATGTACTTTAGTTATATTTTTTTATTATTATTGTTTTTTTTCATCACTTAAAAATTATTATTATTGTATTTTTCTAGTGCTCAAATAAATCACTTATATGATGTCTAAGATTCTGTCTACTGTTTTATAATTGAAAAAACTGCAGTGGCATGTATAATGACTAAATAGTTTGTAGTAGAACTCTTCAATAATTTGGTAAATATTTTTCCTCAAACAGAGGGGGGGGGGACTAGAAAAATGGCTGCAGGAATCTTATTTTTTCATGGTATCTTCTTCAGATTTGATAAATATAAACTCATGAGACGTGAGTTTCAAACCATTACTTTTCTGGATTGCTCCAGGACTGATTTTGTGTATTTTTATATGAATAAAAAAAAAAAATTCAGTGTGGTACAATTTTTATCAAGGCACTTCAGTGTCTATAACTTTTTATATTTTTGAGCATTATCAACTCTGGATGATGGATAGTAAAGGCCAAAGGGTCTTCTTTCCAAAGACACCAAAATTGTGTGTGTGGCACACTGAAGTCAGGAGCTGTTACCATTTTAAGTTAGTTAGTCATTTTCAGCTGTGATTCCCAATATGGGGGGTGCTGGTTAACAGGTTTTAATCAGTTTAAATAGGAAAAATATCAAAACTCTTTGGTCATTTTTGATGACCAAATGCTAATGGTCTAATCCGATTCAATGAACTATGCTAAACTAAGCTAAAAGTGCTACCGCCAGACCCGGAGATCAGATTCAAATCCTGAATGGATTCAAAAACGGTAAATCTCAACTTTTTAACTCTAGGGGAGGTGTAAAATGAGCCGATTTCCAAAAAAAGTGGAGTGTTCCTTTAATGTCTGTTTCTCAATTATTTTTAATCAGTTTGTCTAAGTGTCATTTTTAGCGGATGTGTGTCAGTTCTTCTCACATTCTCAGCAGAAAAACCACAGCTGTAGTTCTTTACATTAATACATTTACATTTATGCATTTAACAGACGTTTTTATCCAAAGCGACTTACATTGCATTCAAGTTACAGTTTTACATTTTATCAGCTCTTGCTTTCCCTGGGAATCGAACCCATGATCTTGTCGTTGTTAGCGCCATGCTCTACCATTTGAGCTACAGGAAAGCTGATATGATACTTATATGATAATATATGAACATGTTCTACTAATGCTTGACAATATTGATCTTCATTTTGAACAACTTATTTATTGTTTCATAACTTTATTTTGTGAGATGTTTTAAGTGAAAACAGTGCTTGAGCTACATTTCTGCCAATTGTTTTTTCTTGGTTTAATGGTTTAAGGGTGTTTGCACACCTAGTTTATTTGAGTAACACCTCAAATGGTCTCAGACCTGCTAAAAGGACCTACAAATAAAACGTACTCAGACCACATAATTTCAGGTGTTTTTTAGTTTGATTGTGAACAGCAAAAGCATTGATGTCACTTGCTGCTGGTTCTCTTTCTGATTCACTTTAACTGAACTGGGTTTGGTTCATTTAAAATATACTTTATGTGAAAACACCTAAGTGTTCAAATTTCTTTGGTTATATGTCACAATTATGTTTGATGGCAACATCAACATCAAACAGGAAGTGAGGCGGTGTGTTTCTCAAACACTTTGACCTGATGTGGTTTGTTGTCTGTAGTTTGCTTTGTTCCAGTGAAGCATCAGTACTGTGAATGATCACATTAGAGTTAATATTTGCTTGTATTCTTAATAGTTTCATAAACCTCAAAATACTATCAGAAGAGCAAAAGATTCACAGCAACATGTGCCTGTCATTTTCATTTACTTCCCCTTCTTAGGGAAGGGAAGGGGAAGGGGAAGGGAGGGAAGGGAAGGGAAGTGGTGTGTGGCCAAGTATGGTGACCCATACTCGGAATTTGTCCTCTGCATTTAACCCATCCAAGTGCACACTCACAGCAGTGAACACACACCTGGAGCAGTGGGCAGCCATGTTGCGGCGCCCGGGGAGCAGTTGGGGAATCGGTGCCTTGCTCAAGGGTCTCACCTCAGTCGTGGTATTGAAGGTGGAGAGAGCACTTGTTATTCACTCCCCCCACCGACAATCCCTGCCGGACCTGGGAATCGAACCTGCAACCTTTGGGTTACAAGTCCAACTCTCTAACCATTAGGCCACGGCTGCCCCCATAAAGAGATCCATCTGTCTAATATCACATTTAAGAGTCTCTGTTTTCTCATATTTAATAGTCAAGCAATAATAGTATCTACTGATGAAGCATCATGTCTAGTGAGAGGCTTCTGTCAGTTCTTGTTCTCCAGATTGATAGTTGAACATGCGCAGTACCTGAGACGATCATCTTTTGATGGCCCTGCTCCAGGCTTTGAAGTTGTGGCAAGTGTTTATGACCATAATTACATGCATGGTACAATTATGCTGATTAGATTGGGGCACGTAAAACGGTCAGGCTCCTAATAACTCTTTATATTGAAAAGAACGTGTCCATAGTGCCCCCCCCCCCCCCCCCAAAAAAAAAAAAAAAAAAAAAAATCATGTGGATGCTTAAATCACACTTAAAATTACTGAATTTAATTGCATTAAACACAAAATATGCTCAAATTTTTCTCAGAACTAACTTCTGTTTTCTGAGACACTTCTTCATGTATTTTTAACTAGTTTGTCTCAGAGTCATTTTTAGAGGATGTGTGAAGTCAGTTCTCACGTTCTTTACAGAAAAACCACAGCTGTAGTTCAGTACATTAACACATGAACATGTTACACTAATGCTCTACAATCAGAACGTGTCGTTTGTCTTTATTTTAAACAACATATTGTTTCATAATATACTTAATATACATACTCAGACCACATCACTTTGGGCCCTTTTGTGATTCTATGAAGTTCTTTACATTGTGAACACTAAATGCACTGAGCTCACTCACCGCTGGGTCACTTTCTGGTTTTCAAGAAGCTGTCTGGAAGCTATGGAATAAAATAATTTAAAAAAAGTACATTTGAGTTTATATTTCAAAATTCTGACTTTATTCTCACAATTCCTAGATTATATCTCACAATTCTGATAAAGAAAAACAGCTCGTCATTCTCTTTTCCCCTCGGCTCAGAATCATGAGTTTATATCCCACACTTCTGGATGTTTTCCCTCAGAATTAACAAACTCACTATTATTGAGTTAAATCAAGTTATAAAGTCCAAACGAGGAGATATAAACTTGCATTTGAGAGAAAAAAAGGTCAGAATTGTAATATTAAGTAAATAAATGTTATGTAAAATGTTAATAGAAATATGTTTAAATAGTATTTCATGCTGTAACTGTAGAGCTAATACAATACGTCCCCTATGAGCTTCATATGTGAATATTATATAGACCTATTGTTTCAATCAAATTTATGCTTTAAAAGTAGAGTAATCATAGCAGTTTTTATCCATAGTCTGTCCGTTTAAACGTCTGCATTTAGCTTCAAATGGCGTCATTGATGACAGTATTCTATAAAAATGATTTGCATTTCGATTCTGACATCCAAAGGCACAAAAATATATATTTTTCTCTCTTATTCCATGTATTTTACCTGTTTTCCTGCACTTGTTACCAGTGTTTTTCTGACACCATTATGCGCGCGCAGCTGCAAGTGAACTCCAAATTGGTCTATTAGCACCTTTAGTGTTCCCGGTCAAAATATCTCTCTTTAAATCTCTTATGCTTTATTATCACCAAATATTGGATTCAATCTTTTGTCAGCTTGTTTTCTTTCAATTAGGACAGAATTTGTATATGTTTTTGGAAATGTTTGATCGTAGGAGTCATTAATCTGAGCTTATGCACCTCAGTTTTTGAGAGAAGCGTTATTTGTGGATAATTTTGCCAATATTCAATAACATTAAGAAACTAATTTGCACTGTTTATCACACTAGTGTGCTTTAGACTCAGATCAATGATGCAATCAATCAGTTTTTAAAATAAAAATAAATACAAAGCCTGTCCTAAAGAAGACAAGATGAAAAAGAGACTGAATCCAGTATTTGGTGATAATATAGCATAAAGAGAGATTTATAAGCAATTATTTGTAGACATTGTCAAAAGGTGGGGGGGGGGGATACCCCCAAAAAGTACAAATATTTTCCAAAAAATGTTGGGAAGTTATGACGTGTGAGCAATGTTCATAAGTTTTAGCTCAATGCGAGAACATTAACTTGCATTTGTGGGAAAAATAAAATCATCTCCGGGACAAAATGATCTGAACACAACATGAGGTTTAAGCTGATGATGTCAGTCTCAAACAGGAAGTGAGGCGGTGTGTTTCTCAAACACTGTGACCTGATGTGGTTTGTAGTTTTTGTTCCAGTGAAGCATCAGTAGTGTGAAACAATGATCACATTAATATTTATATTTGCTTGTATTATATATATATAAATGCAAGGAAAGTTTATTTATATAGTATATTTCGTAGCCTTATGTAAAAGTGCTTTACATAAAAAAAAAATAATGGTAAAAAAAATAAAAGCAAAAAATGTGCATTTTAGAATGATTTAAAATAATTTTAAATTAATAAAAAAACAAACAAGGATGCATGTAACAGTGCAATCATTGGGACGCAGCACAGAGCTCATTCAGTAAATGCACAGCTGAACAGATGAGTTTTGAGTCTGGATGTAAATGCAGATACTGTTTTAGCACATCTGATCTCTTCTGGAAGCTGCCTCCAGCTGTGGGCCGCATAAAAGCAGACGCCCCTTGTTTGAAGTGAACCCTTGCTATTTCTACTGACTTGATCCTAATGATCTGAGTGGTCAGTTAGGTTTATATTCAGTGATCATATCTGCAGTGTATTGAGGTCGTCGACCATTGAGTGATTTATAAACAAGTAATAATACTTTAAAATCAATCCTAAATGTAACTGAAAGCATAAAGACCTGAGGACTGGTGTGATATGCTCAGATTTTCTGATGTTCTGGATGAGCTGCAGCTGTCTAATGGTCTTCTTGGGAAGGCCGGTCAGGAGTTAATTACAATAGTCCACCCTGCTGCTGATAAAGACATGAACGAGTTTCTCCAAGTCTTGACTAGAAACAAAGCATATCTTGCAAAGTTTTTGAGATGATAGTATGCTGGTTTAGTTTTTGCTTTGACATGACGACTGAAACTAAGATCTGACTCCAGAATCACATCAAGATTCTTGACTTGATTTCTTGTTGTTTGACCCCTTGAGTTAAGATATGCATTCACCTTGAGAACTTCATCTTTGTTTCCAAATGCAATGACTTCAGGTTTCTCTTTGTTTAACTAAAGAAACTGTTAATTTCATCAATGCATTGATGCTTAGACTTATGCTCTCATGTAGTCACATCATAACCTCTCTCTTCTGACTTGAACCATTTGAGGATCATCCCAGAAAACCCTGCCCAGTTTTCCAGTCTCTATAGAAGTATATTATGATCGATAGTGTCAGACGCACAGAGCCGATCCTATACGCAAAGTACACATGTTGCATAGGGCCCCAAAACACCAGGAGGCCCCCTTCCTCTCAAAGATGATTTAATATCAGTTTTGTTTTTGATTTTGGTCAGCGGTTATGAAAACATGAATGTTCCTTTAATGCACTGTCGCACCTTTCTACGTAACATCCAAACCAGTCAAATCATGTAATGTGACGGTCATATACAGTCTCCTACCGTTCTTCCTCGATACTAAAAAATGAGTTCAAAGCACTGAGCTGCAGTTTCTCAATCCGGTTTCTCATCGTCTGTTCATCAAACAACAAAAGAAAAGGAGATAATTAATCACTGCTCTTCACTTAATATTGTTCATAACTTTATTAATTAATTTATGTTTAATTTATATGGTGATGCGGTCAGAAACCAGACTGAAAATTGCTCAGGTGTCGTTTATAAAGAATACTCAAAACTCAAAACAAGCATAAACACTTAAAGAGACAGAACTTCACTGTCTGGCGTCACATTGGTTGATGAGAGTATGGTCATGTGTTGTATGTTGTGAATCTTCTCTGAGCAGCAGTGAATCCATCAGAGAATCGACTCTCGTATTGGTTCACGAGCAGGCCCGGATTAGGAATTCAGAGGCCCCTGGGCACAATGTCTTGTCTAAGTCACATGTCCAGGAACACTGTGGAATATTCTGGACTCCTTTCTCAGGTTTGGCTCCAGTATATTTCATAAATAAATGAACAAAAAAAAAAAAGACTAAAGGCCATACGCCTAACAATAAACATTCAACTGAACATTCATCAAAGCATTTTTGCCAGGTGCTCTTCTGAAAACGGCCAGCTGGTGGCGCTTGAGAACGCTTTGGTGGCACAGCGTTTTTCCAACTGACGATTTGGTTGCTATGATGTGGAATATCAACGGCAGTAACGTAGTGTCTCATTTTTAAGTATAGGCCTATTACTGAATATAAAAATGCAGTAACCAGTAATATCGACTTCTCGATTGTTGTTCAGCTGTTGCACAAGTAGGATGGTTGGTCGGTGCAGCATTTGTCCCGCCCCTCCTCCATTGATTGGACGGCTTAAGTGACAGTGACGAGCGCTGAGTTTAACCCAAAGTTGAGCAGCTATCAACTATTTCTATAGTCTTTGTCTCAGCTCCAAAAGGAAAGAAAAAAAACAAAAAAAAAACAAGAGCAAATTAACTTATAAAATATTACGATGGCAGTGCATCAAAACGCAGTGTCGTCAGTTTGCCAAAAAGAACACAGAACGTTTTACATACCATTAACACATGAGCAGGTGTACATTTCTTTCGTACCAACTAACATTTTGAAAATACAAATGTTTTCATGAATTCGAAAGTTTATGTCAGAACGGCTTTATGAACGATTTACACACAAATTCGTTCTGCTCATGTTTCATGAATGAGGCCCATAGAGTGGCGGACTCGAACCTGGGTCAATCGCGTCAAAAGAAAATTATGCGAGTTTGACGCTCTGCTTCCTACAACACTGAAGCCTTGAAGTTGAACGCGTCTTTTTTAAATTGTGTTAACCAGACATTGGTGGGCGGAGCTACTGTAAGCGTTTACCAACATGCTCACTATTTGCACTTAATATAAAGACACTCTAGGAACTTTTTTTTTTCTTCCCCTCGCTTGGGCCCCAAGGGGCAAGGGCACATGGGCCCCTGGGCCCGTGCCCATAATGCCCATTGGATAATCCGGCCCTGCTCATGACTTCTCATGGAAACACAGAAAAACTCTTTCAGTTCAAACTCTAGACATGTTTCAGTGATCTACATTGTGTTGAATGAATGGAAATGTTTCATATGTGTTTCTTCTGCTTTTAGTGCTGATGTCCTTCATCCACGCTGGACTCACTCAAGGTACTGTGCTGTACTGCAGTATATTTGATTTATTAAACAAATGTGAATTGTGTTGTAGTAGTTTATTTGTCTACATGGATCATATGAGGATCCCACATTTGTCTCTTTGCTGATGATTTATGTCTATATTTTGCTGTCATTCACCTTCACCCAGAATCATTTGTCTGTGTAAAACACTGATAAATACAATAAATAAAAAAAAGTAGGTTAAAATGTTAGTTTGTTGTAAAAATGTACACTGTAATTAATGACTGTCTGCAATTAAGGCTAATGTGCAGTTCAGGGTAATTGTAGATGCCAAATAAATAAATAAATAAATAAGTTTCCCTCTGTCACAGTCTCAAGGTTCCAACACAACAGTTTGTTTGTTTTTGTTTTGTTTTCCTAAACAACAACCAACAGTGAACTGAGAGAACAAAGGAACTGAAGTTTACACAGATAATGAAGTAAAAGGTGAACAGGTGTGATGATCAAATGAGTTGCCAGTGAAACTAAAGAGAGAGGAAACTAGAACAAAGACAACAGGAATTGACACAAAACCAACTAAAAGTCCACAAGGAAAACTCATCTAAATAACTTGAGATACATGACTTTGCCGAACTTGCTAGCTCTTTGTATTAAAAAAACAACAACCTCACACTCAGGATGTCCGGTGTGTCCTCTGACCCCACAAATAGTTGCTAAAATCTTTCCCCCCTCCAATTTCAATCAGTCAAATAAAGTCACTAAATCACAGGTGTTCCTGCGGCTCAGTGGTAGAGCATTGCGTTAGCAGCGCAAAAGGTTATGGGTTCAATTCCCAGGGAACACGCACTGTAAGTTGAGTCTGCTAAATGCATAAATAAATCAAGCAGAAAACAGATACACAGAAATGAAGTGGATGGTAAAACTACAAGAAGTCCACAATGTAGAGCTCTGGTGATCTGAGAAAAACAAACTAACAAAACAAAACTTTGACAAAGATATTTTTTTTTTTTTTATAATGTTTTTTTTTTTTAATAATGTCTCAACAGGGGTGGTTCTATGATTTCATCTTTAGGGGAGCTTACCCTCATAGAGACCATTAGATAGGCTACAACGACACAAATTACCTAAATAAACAGTATTTTACTGTGCTTATGAAAACTGTATTACTGCATGAAGTAATTAGACACAATTACCTATTAAAGTTACAGAAGTTACTGAGTGAGTGATTATCATGTTATTCTTTTGTTGTTTGATGAACATTATTAGCCTAATATAAGAAATGCATGGATCCGTTATACTGACACACATCCAATATTTTCTTAACTGTTTATGTTTATTTAAGATGCATCCAACTGCATTTACTTTTTATTTTGTGTATTTGCTGGAGACGATGCGAAAGTGAATGACCCAATCTCATGAAAGTGCGTTTCAATGTCACGATTTTCTGTTTCTTGGTGTAATATTTATACACAAAAACTGACTTTGGCCTGCATATGAGACACAATGGTTAGGTTTCGGGGTGTGTGGAAGCGTATCATAAGAGCCTCTCAGTGTGTGCGCGCACATTAACCATCTATCACAGCGCGTGACCACATTGAGATCGATAAAACCAGCGAGAATGATAAACTTTCTTGAGGAAGCAGCACTGGCCTGATCGTTCAGAGAGCTGATTATAGTTTTAGGGTGACTGAGAAGACAAATAGGGGGCTGAAGCACACCTAAAAAGGGTCTAGAACCGCCCCTGTGTCTCAACATAAAGCTAAATGAGCCGTCTAGTGGCTATAGTTGATATTTCAAGTTATTTTATTTTATGCCAGCAATCTACCACTAAACCAGCATAGGCTCATTGTCCATGTTATCTCCATGAATGAAAGTTAGAATGTACATCAAAAGATAAATCAATTAAAAATAAACAAATAAATAAACATTCAAAAATATATTATATTTATGCAAAATAAAAAAAAATTAAAAAAACTGCACAGCTGTAGTGTGTATATATATATATACATATATATATATATATATATATATATATATATATATATATATATATATATATATATATATATATACACGTACATAAAATACACGTACATAAAATGATTACATAAAATAAAATAAATGTGGGCTGTGGGAAGACACCAAACATCCTAAGTGTACACCGTAGACCTCGTGCCCCATAGTCATAATTACCACCGTTACACATATTATATATATATATATATATATATTATATGTGAAGAGTTCAGATAAAAGCCTCTAAGTGCCATCTGAAATTTTCATCTAAAATGAGCATTTTCATCAGGCTCCTATGCTTAGGTTCAGTTATTTCACTTTAATTGCACAGAAAAGGGCCTATACATTGCCATTAGTGTAAAATTACTGAACCTAAACATAGTAGCCTGATAAAAATGCTCATTTTAGATGAAAATTTCAGATGGCACTTAGAGGCTTTTGCAACTTTTACACACATATATATCATTATGACAATTTAGTTTTATTTTTTTAATTTTTGTAAGTTTTATGATTTCAATAATTAAAGATGCTTTTGATTACTACAGTAAAAACAATAAGACAGAAAAAAATAAATAAGAAAAAATAAATAAATAAATAAATAAATGGAAGTTCCAACATCTAAGAGTACTAAGCATAGTACAGGTGCATCTTAATAAATTAGAATGTCGTGAAAAATTTCATTTTTTTCTTGTAAGTTATTTAAAAAAGTGAAACTTTCATATATTTTAGATTCATTGCTTGTAAAGTTAAACATTTAAAAAAAAAAAATTTGTTTTAATTTTGATGATTAGACCTTACAGCTCATGAAAGTCAAAAATCAGTATCTCAAAATATTAGAATATTTACATTTGAGTTTCAATTAATGGCCATCCATACAGTATAAATTCTGGGTATCTCTTGTTCTTTGAAACCACAATAATGGAGAAGACTACTGACTTGGCAATGATCCAGAAGACGAACATTGACGCCCTCCACAAAGAGGGTCACAGAAGGTCATTACTGAAAGGTGTGGCTGTTTACAGAGTGCTGTATCAAAGCATATTTAATGCAAAGTTGACTGGAAGGACGAATTTGGGTAGTAAAAGGTGCACAAGCAACAGGGATGACCGCAAGCTTGAGGATACTGTCAAGCAAAGCTGATTCAAACACTTGGGAGAGCTTCACAAGGAGTGGACTGAAGCTGGAGTCAGTGCATCAAGAGTCACCACGCTCAGACGTCTTCAGGAAAAGGGCTACCAAGCCACTTCTGAACCAGAGACAACGTCAGAAGCATCTTTCCTGGGCTGTGGAGAAAAAGAACTGGACTGTTGCTCAGTGGTCCAAAGTCCTCTTTTCAGATGAAAGTAAATTTTGCATTTCATTTGGAAATCAAGGTCCCAGAGTCTGGAGGAAGAGTGGAGAGGCACAGAATCCATGTTGCTTGAAGTCCAGTGTGACGTTTCCACAGTCAGTGATGATTTGGGCTGCCATGTCATCTGCTGGTGTTGGTCCACTGTGTTTTCTGAAGTCCACAGTCAACGCAGCCATCTACCAGGAAGTTTTAGAGCACTTCATGCTTCCTTCTGCTGACAAGCTTTATGGAGATGCTGATTTCATTTTCCAGCAGGACTTGGCACCTGCCCACACTGCCAAAGGTACCAAAAGCTGGTTCAATGACCATGGTGTTACTGTGTTTGATTGGCCAGCAAACTCGCCTGACCTGAACCCCATAGAGAATCTATGGGGTATTGTCAAGAGGAAGATGAGAGACACCAGACCCAACAATGCAGATGAGCTGAAGGCCACTGTCAAAGAAACCTGGGCTTCCATACCACCTCAGCAGTGCCACAAACTGATCACCTCCATGCCACGCCGAATTGAGGCAGTAATTAAAGCAAAAGGAGCCCCTACCATGTATTGAGTACATATACAGTAAATTAACATACTTTCCAGAAGGCCAACAATTCACTAAAAATGATTTTTATTGGTCTTATGAAGTATTCTAATTTGTTGAGATGGTGAATTGGTGTGTTTTTGTTAAATGTGAGCCTAAATCATCACAATTAAAAGAACCAAAGACTTAAACTACTTCAGTCTGTGTGTACTGAATTTATTTAATACACGAGTTTCACAATTTGAGTTGAATTACTGAAATAAATTAACTTTTCCAAGACATTATAATTTATTGAGATGCACCTGCACTTTAATACTGCTATAAATATGAAGGAGTCTTTAAAAATATTCTCCCATGTAAGGGGTCTCGGGCCCCAAACAAACATAAGGGTTAGGATCTTTTACACCAATTTGTTATTCATTCATGCTTTTCATTAAAGGAGGCTGATAACAGACACCTAGAAGTTTTCCAGAAATACTCTGAAGAATATTATTGCCTCGTGAGCACTTAAAAAAACCTAACTAACACTAGTGTTGTCTTTTTTTTCTGTCTACTTGTTTTCTAGTTAGACTTGTGTCACGTCCTGACTCCTGAGGGTCTAGGGTAGGTAAGGCCGGTGACAAGATTAAAATAAGATTAGAAAACAACGACACTCCTCCTCTCCTGTCCCAGCTCCCAATGACCACAACAGAGATTATTACAAGTTGACAAGTTTATTGTTTTATAAATCAAGAAGCGTATCTCTTCGGAAGGGGATCCAGGCCAAAATAACAAACCAAAGTACTAACTAGGGGTTTAAAGACTGAAATTACCGAACAAAGAAAAAATTCCCAAAAGAAATATAGAATTGCTTCCCTAAATCCCTAGCTAGACAAAAACCAGGAGAAAACGAAGTTCACAAAAATAAAAAGGCAACCCCCAACCTACTGCTTCAGGAATAACGAATAGTTGTTTACAGATAACGAATAAATGGTACAGAGAACGAAATAATTGTCTATGAACAAAAACCCTTAGTGTCGGATTACGGAGGACTCCATATCTTTAGTCCTTGTTTCCGCGGCACTACTCAAAAACTACTACTCACACTATTTTCAATGGCAAGTCAACAACACCATCGTTTAACAGTTTAACAACACTTCACAATCAAACGTTGTCTTGGGCAGGAGACAGAGGACGGCACAACACCAGCGGCGGAGCTTCACGTCGCGCACACTACAGAAGTTCCTTTTCGGGAACTCGAGCTGCGTCACCACGCTTTGGGAACGCCTTGTGCGTGACCGGCTCTGAATCTGCTGTGTAATCTGACCAATGGAAGGGCGCGACGTCACAGGTGGGTGACGTCAGAGACCAGGAAGCATAAAAGCACCTGCGGCAAAGCCGGCGACAGCCTTCTGTCATTCAGAACCGCGCTCTCTGTGTGTCTGGTCTTCTCTGTTTGTCTGTTGCACTTTTCAAGAAATACATAAACTTGCATACGATAAGACATTACACTGACTGCATTTACACTGCACTAAGTCAATGAGTAGTTATAAGGGCGAGGGCAAGTCACGCTTGTTCAAGCCGTGTGTGTCTCCCTGCAAGCGTTTCATCACTGCTGGAGACACACACAAGCAGTGCCTGGCTTGCTTGGGAGCGGAGCACGCAGCGGCTGCATTCAATGAGGGAGCTGATTGCCCCTATTGTGAGCGCTTGCCGCTGCGTACGCTCCACTCCCGAAAATCCCTGTTTGTGGACGGGATTTTCACGAGTGAGCCCCGCGGTTCAGGTACCGCTGCTGCCGAGGCAGGGCGGCGTCTGCACTCGTGGGGCTCACAGTTCGATCTGGAGCGGGAAATGGAGACAGGTGAGTCCCTGTCTCCGTCCACTGCCTCCAGATCGAGCGCCCGCTCCGGGAGAGCTCGCAGTGAGAGAAGAGCAGCTTCTTCCCGCGGAGCGGGCTCGACGCTCGACCACTCTTCCTCCGAGGAGGAGGAGACAGACTGGCCAGCCGAGCAGCAGACCGAGTCGCGTGAAAGCAAGCTCGACGAGCGTTTCTTACGCGCTCGGCCGCCACCTCCGCATCGGAGCCTGCCCTTTTTTCCCGATCTGCATACTGAGGTTTGTAGATCGTGGGGAAGACCGTACTCGTCCCGCCTCTTCATTCCAGCATCGAACTATTATGGGAATGTCGTGGGTTTGGATGAGTGTGGTTATAGGGCGATGCCGAAGGTAGAACAAACGCTTGCGAGTTATCTGTCTCCTCACGTGGCATCGTCCTTAAAGGCTCCGGCCCTGCCCACATGCGTACAACATCTACGCTCGTGGGCAGGGGGTACTTGGCAGCAGGTCAAGCAGGTGCGTGTCTGCACACTATGTCTGTGTTACAAGCGTACCAAGCTGATCTGCTAAAGGAGCTCGATGAGCGCGAGCAGGTGAGCTCCGATGATTTCGCGGAGCTCAGGAGGACCGCTGATTTGTCTCTCCGCGCCACTAGGAGACCGCCCGTGCATTGGGCGCTCTATGGCTGCTATGGTAGCAGCGCAGAGACATCTGTGGCTGACCTTGTCAGATATGAAAAACAAAGACAGGGTCTGCCTACTGGACGCCCCGTTCTCGTCTTCTGGCCTGTTCGGCGACGCTGTTAACTCGGTCGTCGATAGGTTTCAGGAGGCGAGTAAGCAAGCAGCGGCGTTCCGGCGGTTCCTCCCTCGCCGCTCTCGGGCTCAGGGGGCTGCTGGGCAGCAGCCCTCGACGAGTACCGGCTCCTCATACAGGGAGGCTCAAAAGGAGAGCGCTGCCTCTCGCGCTCCCCCGCGGCGGAGCCAGAAGCAGCGCTACTCGTCTGGGACTTCAAGGTCGAAGCCGGATCTGAGATCCGTGCTTATGGCTAGGAGGTCCCAGAAGAAGAAGTCCTGACACATGGGGGTGCAGGACTTCTGAGGGCAGGCCCTCTGGGGAAGAAAGGAGTTACAGTGCCTATCTCTCCCCAGTGCCCTCGACGCTGCGCTCAGTCCGACGCAAGGGGACTGAGACACACGTCACCCCTGAGGGGGTCTATAAACGGTAGTTGTGCCCCGCTTGGCGGTACGCGCTACAGGGGTCCGAGCTACCGTCTCTACACCAGAGGCCAGCCTCGAGAGGCTGGTTCCCTTACTAGATTATTTAGCAGCTTGGAAACTACTGCCAAATGTGTCTCAATGGGTCCTGCAGACTGTAAAAAAAAAAAAGAAAAAAAAAAGGGGTATCGAATTCAGTTCGCTTTTCCACCACCGCGTTTCAGCGGCGTGACTACCCACACTGGTGGGCCCCGAGCAGGTTCTGGTTATGGAACAAGAAGTGAAAGCCCTATTAAGGGGAGGCCATCGAGGTGGTCCCTCCTCACGAGAGGGAATCCGGGTTTTACAGCCGGTATTTCATAGTTCCCAAGAAGGATGGCGGATTGCGTCCGATCAGAGATCTGCGTCAACTGAACCACTCAGTCAGTCAGCTGAAGTTCAAGATGCTCACGCTGAGGCAAGTTTTGTCGCAAATCAGGTCCAAGGACTGGTTTGTCACGATAGATCTAAAAGACGCATACTTCCACGTATCCATCCATCCGTGTCACAGGAAGTTCCTAAGGTTCGCTTTTGGGGGCAAAGCATACCAATATCGGGTTCTTCCCTTCGGTCTAGCACTCTCACCCCGCACGTTTACAAAAGTAGTGGATGCAGTACTAGCTCCATTGAAGCTGCAGGGCATCTGATACTAAATTAAATCGACGACTGGCTGATTCTAGCTCAGTCGGAGATGGAGGCGGCGAGACATCGAGATGTCATCCTCGCTCATATGAAACAGTTGGGGTTGAAACTAAACGCCAAAGAAAGTGTGCTTTCTCCGGTTCAGAGGACCACTTATTTAGGCGTGGTGTGGAATTCGACCATGATGCAGGAACGGAATGTCTCCTGCTCGGATCGAGTAGTTCACGTCAGTCAAGAGAGTGAGAGAAGGCCAGTCACTCACTGTCAAGCAGTTTCAGAGATTGCTGGGTCTGATGGCAGCTGCGTCCAATGTGATACCATTTGGCCTGCTGTACATGAGACCCCTGCAGTGGTGGCTCAAGACCAAGGGATTTTCCCCGAGGGGAAATCCACTTCGCATGATCAGGGTCTCTCGACGGTGTGTGCGAGCCCTAGACATGTGGAGAAAACCTTGGTTCTTATAGCTGGGCCCGGTGCTGGGAGCTCCGTGTCGCCAGTTATCGTTAGCGACGGATGCGTCTCTCACCGGTTGGGGAGCAGTCATGAGTGGCCGCTCAGCCCGCGGTCTGTGGAGTGGTCGCCATCTCATATGGCACATCTATTGTCTGGAGATGTTAGCGGTCTTTCGAGTTTTCCTCCCAGATCTGAGAGGTCACCATGTGTTGGTGCACACCAACAACACAGCGGTGGTCTCTTACATCATTCACCAGGGGGGTCTGCGCTCGCGCCCGTTATACAAACTGGCACACCAGATCCTCTTGTGGTCCCAGGACAAGTTCCTCTTACTGAGAGCACTATTTATTCCTGGTTACCTGAATGTGGGACCAGACGTACTGTCGAGACAGGGGCCGAGGCCCGGGGAATGGATGCTTCACCCCGAGGTGGTGAAGCAGATATGGAGAATGTTTTATCAGGTAGAGGTGGACCTCTTCGCAACTGAATGCGCAATGTCCCCTCTTGTTCTCTCTAATTCCTCCAGCTCCCCTAGGACTGGACGCTATAGTACAGACATGGCCGAGGCTGCGTCTGTACGCCTTTCCCCCGATCGCTCTGCTCCCAGGAGTTCTGATGAGAGTACGCCGAGACGGTGTTCGCCTACTGTTAGTAGCCCCGTGCTGGCCGGGCCGAGTATGGTTCTCGGACCTGATTTCCCTCCTAGACGGCTCTCCTTGGGAGGTTCCCATCAGGAGGGATCTCCTCTCACAAGCAGGGGGTGCCATTTTGCACCCCCGCCCGGAGTTATGGAAAATGTGGGTGTGACCCCTGAGGGGGCACAGCTCATAGCTTCTGGTCTCCCAGCTGAGGTGGTAGAGACCATTCTCCAATCTAGAGCTCCCTCTACTAGGAAAGTGTACACCCTGAAGTGGAAGTTCTTCACTTCATGGTGCAGAGCTCGCCAGCAAGACCCTGTTAACTGTCCAGTGGTACAGTTCTTGAGTATCTGCAGGCTAGACTCTCTGCAGGGGTATCCCACTCCACAGTGAAGGTGCATGTGGCGGCATTATCGGCTTACCACTCACCGCTCGATGGAAACACAGTGGGCAAACACCCCCTGGTGATACGCTTCCTCCGCGGTGCGCTGAGGATGAGGCCGCCAGTGCGTTCTCGCGTCCCCACGTGGGACCTGGCGGTGGTGATAGAGGCTCTGTGTAAACCACTTTTGAGCCCATAGAGGAGATTTCAGATCGTCATCTTTTCCTTTTCCTCAAGACTACGTGTCTTGTTAGCGATCACGATGGCGAAAGCATTTCTGTACCCTCGAGCGGGTTACACCCCTAAGGTCCCCACTACTGCACCACGGCCAGTAGTACTGCAGGCCTTCCATCCTCCTCCCTTTTGGGATTCAGATCAGGCGAAGCTTAACTGTATGTGTCCTGTGCGAGCACTCGACACGTACGTCCACAGAGCTACCCAGTGGAGAAGGTCGGACCAATTGCTTGTGTGCGTTGGTCCGCCCAGGAGAGGTCTCCCTGCTTCTAAGCATACTATCGGCCGGTGGATTGTTGAGACAATCACGGCCTGTTACGAGTCCTCTGGCCTCCCCTCGCCTTTGGGGGTCAAGGCACACTCCACTAGAGGTATGGCAGCCTCCAAGGCCTTTTCTGCAGGTGTCCCTGTTTCGGACATCTGCAACGCTGCGGGTTGGTCCACCCCGTCCACCTTTGCCCGTTTCTACGGCCAGGTTCTTCAGTCCTCTCGTCCTAGTCGTTTATGTTGAGACATACACACAGGGCAGGGATTTGTAAGTCTGGCGGAGTGGGCATCTCGTTCCCAAAGCGTGGTGACGCAGCTCGAGTTCCCGAAAAGGAACGTCTCCAGGTTACGTATGCAACCATGGTTCCTTGAGGGAACGAGACGCTGCGTCACGTTGCCATACTTCCGGCATCCTTGCCAGCGCAGTTCTTCATGACTTGAGGCTGTCGCCGGCTTTGCCGCAGGTGCTTTTATGCTTCCTGGTCTCTGACGTCACCCACCTGTGACGTCGCGCCCTTCCATTGGTCAGATTACACAGCAGATTCAGAGCCGGTCACGCACAAGGCGTTCCCAAAGCGTGGTGACGCAGCGTCTCGTTCCCTCAAATTAACCATGGTTACATACGTAACCTGGAGACGCTCTCCAACAATGCTCTGCTTCCCAGCACTTAAACGCTCCCGCTCACGACGAAATCTCTTGCAGCTGGTCCCAATCAAGCGCTGCCAGAAAGAGAGAGGGAGAGAGAGAGAAAAAAACTGTGCACAATATAGCATGCAATACAACACTGATATACATCACACAGAATGAACGCACAAATAAATACAAATAATAACTTTACGTCCAGGGATGTAACACTTGTTTTGTTAGACTAACCAGGACTTGTCACATCTCTTACATTGATGCTCTTTTGTTGGTTTGATTGTTTCTATTGTTCTCATTTGTAAGTGGCTTTGGACAGAAACTTCTGCTAAATAATAAAATGTAAATGTAGATGTTTTTTTGAAACCTCTGACTGAAAACAGTCCCACCTACCGACCAGAACAGCAACTGTTCAGTAATGTTTTAATAACTTTCTCATTTCAAAATTCAATTGTCAAAACAAATAAATGAATAAAACATTTTACATTTATTTCAACTTTTATCATAACATATCTATTTTTAATCATAATTACATCACTATCAGCTACATTAAGTCAGATATTCAGTTCAGAGTCTGTTTTCTTCTGTTCACAGATTCACCCAGATCTACACTGACTGTGAGACCAGACAGTCCTGTATTCACTGGAGAGACAGTCGATCTGATCTGTGTGATTGAGCCTGATTACAGTGACTGGAGACATGAGTGGTTTAAAGACAGTGTAATGTTACAGACGTCTGATCGTTACACTGTAAACAGAGACACTCTCACTATCAGAGCAGCTACTGAGTCTGATCAGGGTTATTACTCATGTGGAGGACGGAGAGATGAAAGACCAGAATCATCAAATTTAAGCTCTGATGTTTATTTCTCTGTGAAAGGTGAGTTGGATATCATTGTCCTCCTGAACTCTCTCTTGGTAACACTACAATAAATGTACATTAATAATAATGTACTAACACCTAAATTAACATTTATTACTTCAACATGAACTCATATGGATTAATGAATAACGCAGCCTTATAGCACATGTTTGATAGTTAATGCATCAACGTTTAGGGGTTAACTAAAAGGAATAGGAAATATTTTGACTAAATAAATTAAAAAAAATAATACTGACATAATTTGAATGATTGACATCTGCAGATTCATCATAAACATTACTGGATGACACAGGATTAGTTTGTTATTATTTTCACTGATCCTCCGTATCAAATGTAGAAAATACTAAATACACTAATAATAACTGATCATAAACGATCATAATCTGTTTTGTGTTATTCTCGTTCCCTGTTGGATTATAAATGTGTATTTGAGAGTAAGTTTATAATAAATCATGAGCTAGATTTAGTAAATAGTTAAGAGTGAATTAATGATAATGTGCCTCAAGTAAAGTCATGACAAAATAACACAATAACAAAACATGAGCTGATATTAGTGTTTGAGTAGTTAATAAAGAGTTAATAATGATGAGTGTCTTAAAGTCATGATACAATGATGCACTTACAAACCATGAACTAAAATATCAATCAACACAATAAAGATGTATTATAAATGTGCTATTAATGTAACTCGTTACCTCACTCTATTACATGAATCTACAAGCTGCTGCAATTCTCAGCATAACATATAAAACATCAAATAACACTTGTTCAGTGTACGTCTGATGATAGTTTCAGATGATCTGATCTGCAGTGAATCAGATGGAGAGACATCACTCTCTTTAACATCAGTGTTACACAAAGAGCGTAAGAGTGTAATAATGCAGAAACTCACTCAGAGATCCTCGAGGATCATCACAGATCAGTGTGGATTGTAACGGTTGTTGATTTCATGACAGAAGAAATCAATGAGAGCAAAGTCAGGCAGGTCAGTTAGATGAGAAACGTCCAGCAAGTCTTCGATGCTCCTCGAGTGAGTTTCTTGGTGAAGCTGAATTAATGTGATTGCAGGATCTGTGAGTGTCTGTTGTTCTGTTTCAGTAGAACACAGTGTTGAATCCAAGTGCAGTTTAAAGCTTATTTAAAAAAGACAACAAATGTAAATCAAGTAATAAACAAATACAGGAACTGAAACAATTACACACGATACATCCATATAAGACCAGACAATAAAGAAGAGAAACAGACAAGAAGAGACAGGTGTAGGCAATGAGTAGCCATGGTAACAGAGGAGGGTTACTACGGAAACAAATGAGGTAGGCAAGGCAACAAGGGAAACAGGAACTAAACACAGGAAGTGAACACAGAAACAATGGAGAAAGAAAAATACTTCAACATAAAAGTCCTTAAACAGAAGACTATAATCATGACAGGATCATGGATAACAACAACGTGTATCGTTTATAGATTAACCAAATGTTTAAATGCATTTAATTTAGCATCAAAAATGGTGCATAAAATATTATGAACCCAGAAAGTCACATCTGTGCTTCCATGTTTATTAATTTATTATTAATCAATTAAATAAAATACATTATTTAATAAAACACAGTATTTAAACTTCTTATATATATGTAGTCAGAGTGAAAGCATATGTTTCTAATATAAAACGGTATATAAGCAGAATCATGAATGTTTCTGTTCTGGTGTCTCTATCGTTCTCTGCTTGAGGGAGAAAAACCAAACCAAAGCCTATTCAACACAATCCTGATGAACAACAGATTTAGTATTTCAATAACATTATTTTTTGTTAATTGTTAATCATATGCTATTGATGTAATTAAAAATGAAACTTAAACAAAACTTACATTTTTAAGTATGTTGTGAGATCAGTATCATGTATCGAACCAAATCATGACATGAGTGTATAGTTACACAATATTATTAACTAATATTTATTTTAGTCACTGCTGCTATGGTTACAGGTGATATTTGTGACTGTTATCAGGATAGAAATGGACTTGAGCGATAGACTTCAATACAGATGAGTTTTGTCCTGAAGTCAGAGAGAATGAAGTGACTTACAGATAATGATGTTAAATGAGTTGATGAAGTCTTCAGATATCTGCTGAAGTTGATTGAGGTTCAGTTGCTCCTCATATGAGGTTGTAGTTGGAGGTCTTCAGCTCTCAGCTTTCTATGACGAGTCAGAGGTGTTTGTCTGAGGACGAGACGGAGACAGAGCCTCCGATAAACACTCAGATCAGAAGAATAATCACACGACTAAAACAAAACACAACATGTTATGAAAGATGAGTTAAAAGAATGTATAAACTATAGTTTTGTAAAATAATTACAATTATTTTCCCTGAAAATGTATTTATTTTAATATTAATTTATTTTATTAATGTATTCTTTTTCTTTCTTTCTTCACAGCTTTACCCAGATCTTCACTGACTGTGACACCAGACAGTCCTGTATTCACTGGAGAGACAGTCAATCTGAAGTGTGAGATTATATCTGATCATAATAACTGGAGATATGAGTGGTATAAAGGCAGCAGTGAAGTGTCTAAGCGTTACGCAGTAAAAGAAAACTCTCTCACTATTGAACGATCTACAACATCTGATGCGGGTCAGTACACGTGTAAAGGACACATAGACAGAAGATCAGTCTCATCACACACAAGCTCTGCTGTTTCTCTCTCAGTGATCGGTGAGTTGAATATCATTGTCCTCTTAAATATGATTATTTGACTAATCATACTGAACGTTTATGACACTCTTAAAGTATGTGAACATTGTAAATAAAACATGTAGACTTAATATAAATTGCTATGTTTTATGTAGTTTGTACCAATAATTGGAAGCTTTTTTTAATATAATCAACACAAACTTACAAGCAAACCAGATCTTTAATTGAATGCAGTATTTTTTCTCACAAGTAGGTTTTGATTGGCTGTCAATATTTATGTTTAACATCATTAAAAGAGAGAGACAGAGAGAGAGAGAGAGAGAGAGAGAGAGAGAGAGAGAGAGAGAGAGAGAGAGATACTGGTAGTTTTCTGCCAGGACATTATCCAGTAATTGTACAGCATTTCTGTTAACCCTAGAACACAACACAATACAGTGTAAAATACAAAGTACAGAAACAAATACAGGAAATTCCTTCAAATTAATACAATACATTGTGCCTTATTTATACCATTTTTGGAGAGCTGTATTCTGCCTGCTGCTTTATAATATGTAAAACAAACCACTTTATGCAACAACAAACAATTCAATCTGCCTCATGATCACGTCACGTTCAGCACTGTTTTTACACTCTTAAATTATGTAAATATTGTACAATCCATAAGTGCGATATGTGAATACAAAAGAACATAAATGAAGTCTGGATATCAATGCTGTATTTTTCACATATGTTCATAACTAGTGATCATGACACTGATGCTGTTTTTAATCAATATTTACTCGTATGTGTATTAATACAGCGAGACCAAAACCTGTAGTGAAGGTGACTCCAGATCAGCGTGTGTTCAGAGGAGAGAGAGTCACTCTCACATGTGACATACAGGGAGCAGGACACATTCAGTGGAGATACAGCTGGTTTAAAGATGGAAACACTCACAATCCATTTACAACAACAGCAGCAGAGTACAGTTTCACAGCTGATGTGTATTACAGTGGTGGTAAATACAGCTGTAGAGGAGAGAGATCAGACTCACAGAGATCATCACACATCAGTGCTGCTGTTACACTGACTGTATCAGGTGAGTGATCATATTCACATCTGTTTAATACTCATTTAACATCAATATTTGTGACTCAACACTTTCCATGTACTCTTCTGTAGCAGCAACATCTGTTCTTATAAGAGCACTGAAGCAATTCATATATCATTATTCTGTCATTATTCTGTTTAGATGCAGTCCTACAGATCTTGTGTGTTTTTGTGGAGGTTCTAGTTTATTATAATGTCATGTAAATTGTGACAAGGCTTTCTATTGTTATGGGCATCGACATCTTTGATATTAACTTTAGCCACTGTCACTGTGTTTACAGATGATATCCACTATAATGAGAATAAGAAAAGACTTGAGCAATAGAGTTCAATACACTGTAAAAAATCAAAAGTTGAGAACATTTTAAAGTTTAAGACAACCAGCTTCAGGGGATTTTTGAGTTTTCTCAAATTGTTGTATTCAGTTTATACAACAAAAAGGTGAGAAAACTCAAAAATCTCCTGAAGCTGCCTTAAACTTATAAGTTTTCTCAGCTTTTGATTTTTTTAAAGTGCAGATGAGTTTTGTCCTGAAGTCAGAGAGAATGAAGTGACTTACAGATAATGATGTTAAATGAGTTGATGAAGTCTTCAGATATCTGCTGAAGTTGATTGAGGTTCAGTTGCTCCTCATATGAGGTTGTAGTTGGAGGTCTTCAGCTCTCAGCTTTCTATGACGAGTCAGAGGTGTTTGTCTGAGGACGAGACGGAGACAGAGCCTCCGATAAACACTCAGATCAGAAGAATAATCACACGACTAAAACAAAACACAACACGTTATGAAAGATGACAAAGTCTATGTATAAACTTTATACTATAGAATTCTATAGTAATGTAAAACAAAATATAATTATTTTCTTTGAGCTGTTTGAGTCACTTTATGTTTTGTCTTAACAGACTTACCCAAAACTGAACTGACTGTAGATCCAAAGAGTCCTGTATTCACTGGAGAGACCGTCGATCTGAAGTGTGTGATTGAGTCTCACAGTAACTGGAGATATGAGTGGAATAAAGACAGTGTAATGTTACAGTCGTCTGATCGTTACACTGTAAACAGAGACACTCTCACTATCAGAGGAGCTACTGAGTCTGATCAGGGTCAGTACTGGTGTAGAGGACAGAGAGATGAAAGACCATCATCATCACAATCAAGCTCTGCTGTTTCTCTCTCTGTGAAGGGTGAGTTGAATATCATTTTCCTCATAAACTCACTCTACTACATGTATGATCAATATGAATGCCACACTTTCTTTTGAGCATTTAATCTCACTTTTAACTTGTAGTAACCTAAATCTCATGACACAGAGACAAATGCTAAAATGCAGAAACAAACCATAAGAGCTACTGTTAAAAATAGCTGGGTATGGATGCTAGATATGACAATGTTTCTGGTTTTTCACTGTCACACATCACAAACTTTAGTCTGTACACAGAACGACTCTCAGAGAAGCCACTGCTGCAGTAAAATATGATTCTCGCTGCCAGAACATTATACACGACCAGAAAAAGACGTTATCACTCAGTGTCAGGTGCAGTGTTTCAGAGAAGAGGGAGAGTAGGATCATTTATTAATAACACATAATCAAAAGTAAATCCAGATAACAAAGACAAAAACAGAATAAAACCAGACAAAGGGTAAAGAAGACAAGACTGCACTGAACTCAACACAAACAAAACATTCATAAAGGACAACACCAGACAAAGAACAAGAGAAAAGACTGAGGTTAAAATGAGTGATTTTGAAACACTGCTTCATGAAGCTTCGAAACTTATACGAATCTTTTGTTTTGAATCAGTGCTTCTGAGCGCGCATCAAACTGCCAAAGTCACGTGATTTCAGTAAACGAGGCTTCGTTACATCATAACTGTTTTAAATCGTAGCTGTGTCCGAAACCGCTCCCTATCCACTACATAGTGCACTATATCAGGTGTCAGACATTTTGTAGTGCTGTCCGAATTCTGAGTGAACGACTTCATTCCCTACATTCGTTTACTACTTTTTACCCACAATGCATTCTGATTTCAAGTGTACAACCGATGCAGACTCGCTGAAGCACTATTTCCCACAATCCAATGCGGAGAACCGACGAGCTGGAAGAGAGAGCGGGAGCGAGCGAGTTTGAATGAGAGATGCGTTTAATTTACATAAATGATGATAATTTGGTGGATATTTAAAAATGTTCGTTGCTGGCGTATTCTGATGTCAAATTAACGGTCGCCTGAGGACGCTCTTGTCATCTTATCTGTGAGCAAAAACACTGCTCGGGAGAGTTTCAAGATACTACAAACAATAAATACATCAAATTATGAACGTGTTAATGTGAGTTTATTTTTGTTGACAGTATTTTAATAGTATTTAATGATTAACATACAAGCATTACAAGACAAATTAATATACCATCAATAAAAACCAAGCTGATTACAATATAAAGTCATTTTAAGTGTTATTGCTATTAATATGATTTTCTAAAATATAAAAGTAAATATGTGAGGAAGATGTTTTTGCAACAGTCTCACGCGCAGTGTACACGTCACCGTCCGAATCCGTTCACTTCACTTCGTTCACTCCTTCTGATATAGTCCACTCAACTATACACTAGATAGGGATTAGTGAACGAGTGAACGAGTGAGAGATTTCAGACACAGCTCGTGTCTATATTTCAATGGTTCTCTGCTGGGGGTGATCTCTGTGAATCATAGTTCATTAAGAACCACTGAACCAGCGTCTTTTACCTGATCTCAGATCAGTTTCATCAATTTATAGACAATTTTAATAAGATATTTATGTAAATAAAAGAATGAGAAGCAGGTAATAGTCTCTTACTGGCCTCTATTTAGAAGCTGTCCATAAAACAAACAAAGCAAGCCAGCAAATTAATATAAAATATTTTATAAACCACATATCATACAGACACTTCATATTTAATGGTATTTTATTATTTTTATTGCATTTAACGTAGTATACTTTCAATAAAACATCTGCAATGGGCTTTAAAATCTGTTTTTATGCATGTTTTAGTCTGAGTTTTTGTTGCATTTGCACACTTTTGAGCAGCAGGCGTCACCAGCGCGTGGTGTTTCTAGCGCTTCGAATCAGTGAATCATTTTGCGAAGCATCGGTTCAATTGATTCAAAGCTTTGAAAAGCTTCGTTTCTCCCATCACTAGTTAAAATACACTGCGTAACAAGAGGCTGATTAATCACTATGGAGAGAAAAAAACAAGAGTAACTGTGGTAACAAACAAGACACATATCAAACAGGAACTAGACACAAGAAGTGAAGAGAGACAAGGAACAAAATATACTTCAAAACAAGAATAAACACAAAACAGGAGAACACAAGACAGAGATATAACACTCAGTCACAGAAAGTTCAGATGTCCAGCAGACGTGCAGAATCATCTTTAGTGAGTATTATACAGAGACAAATAAAGCTGGAATGTTTCTTAGTGATTATTAATCATTATGGCTGTTACACTCAGTTTTTTTTTTAGTTATTTAATTTCTTAATCATGTTATATATTAATGTTAGCAAAAACATAAAAATAAAAAACTGGTTATTATTATTATTATATTAAAGTTTTAATAATGTTTTATTTAGATAGCGCCTTTCAAAAGACCCATTAATAATCTGTTTTAGCTAAATATAATGTGACAGTATATTAAGAATTCAGATATGTGTTTAAGTATCATAGAAAAACATGAGCTGCTGTAATAATGAAGAGTTGTGGCTTGTCCTGTGATTCTGGAAGGGTATTTTCACGTATTCTTTATACTAATTGTCAAGGTATACAATGAATTATAATATACAAATATATGTTTACATGTTTGTTTCTGGTTAAGTACAATATGTATCAATCTTCCTATACATGAATCTCTTGTGTTGTGTAGATGGTGATGTGATTCTGGAGAGTTCTGTTGATTCTGTGATTGAGGGAGATACTCTGACTCTACACTGTTTACATCGATCTACAAACTCCTCGATCCTCAGAGCTGATTTCTATAAAGACGGATCACTCGTCCAGAATCAGACGACAGGAGAGATGAACATCACGACTGTCTCAAAGTCACATGAGGGTTTCTACTACTGTAAAACAGAGAGAGGACAGTCACCCAAGAGCTGGATCTCAGTCAGAGGTGAGAGTCAGTGGAGTTCAGTCTCTGTCAGCTGATGAGATTTTATTCATGTGTAATCAGTTACTGACAGCTGCGTTTATTATAACTCACATTAACAAAAGTATAACAAAAAAAAAAATCACATGTACTGAAATACAGTGAAATCATCACACCTCATAACCACCATCCTAATGAAGAGTGTATTAACTACAGGATTAGAATAAAATGTACTCACTCTCATGTTATACCAATCCTGTATTTTATTTTATTTTATGTGGGGTAAACTATTCCCTAAATACAGAGCTAAGAGGACATCATAGATGAGATATTTCAGTGCTTTTGTGTTTACTCACACATGTTTTGGTTCCCCAAGAAA
Organism: Aspiorhynchus laticeps; assembly: GCA_023376895.1. Classification (NCBI taxonomy): domain Eukaryota; kingdom Metazoa; phylum Chordata; class Actinopteri; order Cypriniformes; family Cyprinidae; genus Aspiorhynchus; species Aspiorhynchus laticeps. The sequence goes on from CM041795.1 coordinate 7,352,977, forward strand.
CTTTTTGAAAGCCTTTAGGAGCTCCGTATGTTTCTCAGTAATGTGCTTGTTTCTCTGTTTTTCAGTGTCACGTTCAGATCAGATTTCTGTCTTCAACATCCTCAGTTTTCTTCTGGCAGCTTGTCCGTATCTGCTGTCGACAGTCGTGCTGCTGTTCAAATGCTACAGAGAGAGAGGTAAACATCTGTCTGATCCGTCTCTCCTCTGAGTGTCTTTTCTCAAACCATTCACCAGACAGACCTGGGGTCTCATTTATAAACGTTGCGTACGCACAAAATGGGCATATAATATGCGTAAGCAATTTGCACATATCCGAATTTATAAAAAATAAACTTGGCGTAAATATGTATGGACATTCTAGACCATGTGTACAAACTCTTTTGGAGTGAGAAGTAATGAAGTAAATGATTTTAAACTGTGTTTTCATTTCGATATGCATTTACAATAAATATTCCACTCTCATTAATGGAGATAAGCACTGAAATTACAAAAAGTCATTACGCAGAAGTTAAACCAAATTAAATTTAGACATATAGTGGATGCATTTGATCACTTTTCATGTGGCATCCTATGTTTTAATGACAGCGAGGAATGCTTAAAGAGTTCACAGCTGAGCGCGGGCGGCCATTTCACGCGTTGGAGGCGTCAGCGCCACATTTGCAATGTGCTAGGTGTATCCTACTAATTTAATTCGTGATTGGTTGACAGCAAATTTCAAATATTAAATGGAACGATAAAATAACGTTATTAACCGGTTAATGGCCATATCAATTTTTTGATTCTGTTCGGAAATATACAATTTGATTTCGGTTCTGGTTCTGGTTCTGTTCCTGTCAAAATTTCGTTCGTTTTCGTTTTTGTTCCTTGAACCGGTTCAGAGCCCTGATTTGAATTATTTAAAACAATTGAAATACTTTATGACCTGTGTAAAAGAACGAGATCAACTATTTTAAACTGTTTTGTTTTTATGGATGTTTTCATTATAAAACATAACAAGGATACTGGATCATTTTTAGCAATACAAATTCATGTGTAGGCTATGGCCCAAATGGAATTGGAGTCAGGATCTCATATATCCTTAATGCCTTGTACCTTTGACTTTGTTAAACATGGTGTCACGTGGATGGGAATATTCATGGAAATGATATGCAGATGAGGTTATGCATCATAAAATTTTAAGCTCCATGTTGTAAGCTCCATGTGGTGATTTCTGGGAGGAGACGGGGTGGAGATGCACGTACACACAATCTTCCCCTGACTGGGATTTATAAAGGGATTTTTGCGCAGGTTCTGGTGTACGCATGCTTTTATAAATCTGAAAAAAATCATGTGTATGCAAAATTTAGCTTTTGTGCGTACGTACACTTTTAGGATGAAATCTACGGAGAGTTTTATACATGAGACCCCTGTACTTTTTATGTTATTGATCAATGTTTACAACAGATGGTGGTTGTTCATAAGCAACAACTGCAGTGGAAACTAGACAGAAAGTGTTAAATAAATGTGTGTGTGTGTGTGTGTGTTTCACAGTTACATCTACTGAAGATCACAGCCAGTACTCCGTAACAGAGGAACACACTTCAACCTGATATTTCATCTATTCTCCAAACACAGGAACAGACACACGTTCACACTTTCACTCAAAGATGATTTAGTGTCTCTAATTCACCTGTGCTGTATATTAGACTGTGGAAGAAACCAAACCAACACATGAAGAACAGCAAACTCCACACAGAAAGACCTCCGGACTCATCATCCAAAACTTGTTTCTTAATGTGTGTCAAAATCACTGTAAGCTAATGAAAGATGCCCTTTAAAGACACTCAGGAAACAAACAAAACTGTTAAATAATAAATAAATAAATAATAATTAAAAAAAAACATTTTACAGCAGTCTATAACTACTTACTATAACTACTTACTTATGAATGAGATGAGAAATGTTCAAACTGATGAAATATCTGCAGAGATGTTTTTACAGTTTCAACCTGATTGTCAATAAAAGCTGAGACAGAGATATCTCTAATATCGGATATATTAAAATTGTATTGAATGTCAGGAACAGGTTCATTATGACACTTTAATAAACAGATCTCTATCAACAAGAATGAGCAACTAATATGTTTACTACTAACAACAATTATACTAATAATGTCAAATTACATCTCAACGACATGTATTTTGTTCATGATGCTCTTTTTATGTTAAACAATTTTGCTTAGACTTCTTTCATCTGAGTGAGTTTATATTTTTTTAGTAGGCCTAAGTAAAAGGAGTTTTAGTATAATTCTAAAATAATATATTTCATTGTGAAATGTTCACTGATTTTAAAATATTTTTTATGTTGTTAGTAATATTTCAAGTCAAACATTTGCCAGACTGAAGCAACTTACGTTTTTCTGATTATCTGGACATAATTTTGTTTATTTGTTCATTTCTCAGTCACTGTATTGCATTGCATTATATGTTTTGAAACTTTGAGCTTTGATCATAAAACTAAGCTATTAAATATCATATTACTAAGAGTTTGGGAGACACAACTGAGTGACAACTTATATTCATATCTCAGAATTTTATAAACATCAGCATCTCCTCCAAATCGTGTATTTAAGCTTCAAATCCTCATATGTGACCCTGGACCACAAAACCTGTCATAACGTCAATTTTTCAAAATTGAGATTTATACATCATCTGAAATCTTTCCATTGATGTATGGTTTGTTATGTTAGGACAATATTTGGCTGCGATACAACTATTTGAAAATCTGGAATCTGAGTGTGCAAAAAAATCTAAATATTGAGAAAATCACCTTTAAAGTTGTTCAAATAAAGCTCTTAGCAATGCATATTACTAATCAAACATTAAGTTTTGATATATTTACAGTAGGAAATTTACAAAATATCTTCATGGAACATGATCTTTTCTTAATCTTTTCTTAAGCAGACAGACTGGCTAAACCGACCGTCTGCTAGCCGCCTCACGTCACAGAAGTTAGTTAATTCTCAGCACATAGAGACTCCCTCACCTAGATATCACACTATAGAGACTGTGTCTGTTCCCCGAACTAGAAAATACAGAAAACGTCAAAAACTATTTATGAGTAACAATTTAATTGATGTTCAACAAATAAAAAATGTTTACAATACACAGAAACAATTTATAAAACTTGGTTTACTGAATATCAGGTCCCTTTCTACAAAAGCACTTTTTGTAAATGATTTGATTAATGATCATAACCTAGATTTGCTCTGTTTGACAGAAACATGGCTAAAACCAGATGAATACATTATTTTAAACGAGTCTACCCCCAAGATTACTGTTACAAAAATGAGCCGCGTCCAAAAGGCAAAGGGGGAGGTGTTGCTACAATTTTTAAAAATTTTCTCAGTATTTCTCAAAAGACAGGCTTTAAGTATAACTCCTTTGAAGTAATGGTGCTTCATATAAAATTATCTAGAGAAAAAAGTATTAATGATAAATCCCCCTTAACGTTTGTACTGGCTACTGTATACAGGCCACCAGGGCACCATACAGACTTTATTAAAGAATTTGCTGATTTTCTATCAGAGTTAGTGCTGGCTGCAGATAGAGTCCTAATTGTGGGCGATTTTAATATCCATGTTGATAATGAAAAAAGATGCATTAGGATCAGCATTCATAGACATTCTGAACTCTATTGGGGTTAGACAACACGTTTCAGGACCTACTCATAGTCGAAATCATACTCTAGATTTAATACTGTCACATGGAATTGATGTTAGTGGTGTTGAAATTCTGCAGCAAAGCAATGATATATCAGATCATTATCTAGTCTTGTGTAAACTCCATATAGTTACAGCTGTAAATTCAACTCCTTCTTATAAATATGGTAGAACCATCACTTCTACCACAAAAGACTGCTTTGTAAGTAATCTTCCTGATTTATCTCAATTCCTCAGCATATCCAACAGCTCAGAACAACTTGATGATGTAACAGAAACTATGAACTCTCTCTTTTCTAGCACTTTAGATACAGTTGCTTCTTTACGCTTAAGGAAGATTAAGGAAAAGAGTCCAACACCGTGGTATAATGAGCACACTCGCACTCTAAAGAGAGCAGCCCGGAAAATGGAGCGCAGCTGGAGGAAAACAAAACTAGAGGTATTTCGTTTAGCTTGGCGGGAAAGTACCCTGTCCTACAGAAAAGCTTTAAAAACTGCTAGATCTGATTACTTTTTGTCTCTTTTAGAACAAAACAAACATAACCCCAGGTATTTATTCAATACAGTGGCAAAATTAACAAAAAATAAAGCATCAACAGGTGTTGACATTTCCCAACAGCACAGCAGTAATGACTTTATGAACTATTTTACTTCTAAGATTGATACTATTAGAGATCAAATTGTAACCATGCAGCCGTCAGACATATCATCACATCAAATAGTGTACTATAGATCCCCTGAGGAACAATTCCACTCATTCTCTACTATAGGAGAGGAAGAATTGTATAAACTTGTTAAATCATCTAAACCAACAACATGTATGTTAGATCCTATTCCATCTAAACTACTAAAAGAGGTGCTTCCAGAAGTCATAGATCCTCTTTTGGCTATTATTAATTCGTCATTGTCATTAGGATATGTCCCCAAAAACTTTAAATTGGCTGTTATTAAGCCTCTCATTAAAAAACCACAACTTGACCCCAAAGATCTAGTTAATTACAGACCGATCTCGAATCTCCCTTTTCTGTCAAAGATATTAGAAAAGGTTGTATCCTCACAATTATATTCCTTCTTAGGGAAAAATGATATCTCTGAGGATTTCCAGTCAGGATTTAGACCGTATCATAGTACTGAGACTGCTCTCATTAGAGTTACAAATGACCTGCTCTTATCATCTGATCGTGGTTGTATCTCTCTATTAGTTCTACTGGATCTTAGCGCTGCGTTCGACACTATCGATCACAACATTCTTTTGAATAGACTAGAAAACTTTGTTGGCATTAGTGGAAGTGCATTAGCATGGTTCAAATCGTACTTATCTGACCGCCATCAATTCGTAGCAGTGAATGAAAAGGTATCATATCGATCACAAGTGCAGTATGGAGTTCCTCAAGGCTCAGTACTAGGGCCGTTACTTTTCACGCTTTATATGTTACCCTTGGGAAATATCATTAGGAAACACGGGGTTAGCTTTCACTGTTATGCTGATGATACTCAGCTCTATATTTCTTCACGGCCTGGTGAAACACACCAAATTGAGAAACTTATGGAATGCATAGTCGATATAAAAAACTGGATGACGAGTAATTTCTTACTGCTAAATTCTGAAAAAACAGAGGTGTTAATTATCGGACCTAAAACCCCCACAAGTAATAACCTAGAACACTGTCTAACACTTGATGACTGCTCTGTAAATTCTTCGTCATCAGTCAGGAACCTAGGTGTGCTATTTAATAGTAATCTCTCCTTTGACAGCCACGTTTCTAGCATTTGTAAAACTGCATTTTTTCATCTTAAAAATATATCTAAACTGAGACCTATGCTCTCAATGTCAAATGCAGAAATATTAATTCATGCGTTTATGACCTCAAGGCTAGATTATTGTAATGCTTTATTGGGTGGTTGTTCTGCACGCTTAATAAACAAATTACAGATGGTTCAAAATGCAGCAGCTAGAGTTCTTACTAGAACCAGGAAGTATGACCACATTAGCCCGCTTCTGTCAACACTGCACTGGCTCCCTACTAAACATCGTATAGATTTTAAAATCTTGTTAATTACTTATAAAGCCCTGAATGGTTTAGCTCCTCAGTACTTGAGCGAGCTCTTATCGCATTATAGTCCTTCACGTCCGCTGCGTTCTCAAAACGCTGGCCATTTGATAATACCTAGAATATCAAAATCAACTGCGGGCGGCAGATCTTTTTCCTATTTAGCGCCCAAACTCTGGAACAATCTACCAAACACTGTTCGGGAGGCAGACACACTCTGTCAGTTTAAATCTAGATTAAAGACCCATCTCTTTAACCTGGCGTACACATAACACACTAATACACTTCTATTATTCAAATCCGTTAAAGGATTGTTAGGCTGCATTAATTAGATCAACCGGAACCGGGAACACTTCCCATAACACACGATGTACTCGTTACATCGTAAAAAGATTGACATCTATGCTAATATTAGTCTGTTTCTTTCTTATTCTGTTTCTCAGTCCGTGTCTGGATCAGATGGTGGATCGGCGCCGGGAGATGATGTCTGCGGCCCAGATTGTCGGCGGAGGCCGGACCCCTGGATGAGCTCCGGGGACATAATCCCAATGAAGGCCTCAACTTAAAATACAATAAAACTAAAAATAAAACAAATAACTAAAAATATAATAAAATACCTAACTACATAATACTATTATTGTTAGAAATTGCAACAATATTAAAATAGAAATATAATACATTTAAAGTTTTAATTAAAACAATAAATAAACAATAATATCCTGGCCAGAGGAGAACTGCCCCCCCGACTGAGCCTGGTTTCTCCCAAGGTTTTTTTTTCTCCACTCTGTCACAGAGGGAGTTTTGGTTCCTTGCTGCTGTCGCCTCTGGCTTGCTCAGTTGGGGACACTTAATTTCTAGCGATTATTGTCAATTTAATTTTCACAGATATTATTTAAACTAAACTGAGCTAGACAATGACATCTCTGAATTCAATAATGAAATGCCTTTAACTGAAAATTGAGTGTTTAATCTTATTATTATACATTACTGACACTCTATCCTCCAACTTGATACTGTTAAGTGCTTTGACACAATCTATATTGTTAAAAGCGCTATATAAATAAAGGTGACTTGACTTGACTTGACTTAATGTCCTAATGATTTTTGGCATAAAACAAATCAATAATTTTGACCCATACAATGCATTTTTGGCTATTGTTACAAATACACCCCAGCGACTTAAAGGTGCACTGTGTAATATTTAGGATGATCCATAGACAGAAATGCAATATAATATACATAACTACGTTTTCAGAGGAGTATAAAGACCTTACTTAATGAACTGTTATGTTTTTATTACCTTAGAATGAGTGATTTATAACTACATATACCGTGGGTCCCCTCACATGGAAGTCGCCATCATGTTTCTACAGAAGCCCTTAACGGACAAACTGCTCTACAGAGCGCGTATCGTCACGATGTTGTTCTCACGAAAAAACACTGACACAATGATGAACAAGTAACAGTAATATTCGCAATGACATCGTTTATTGAATAATTAAGTAAATATATTTCCTTAATTTACCTTTGTAAAGAAACCTCATTGTTCTCTGCGGTCTCAGATGACGGCATCTTAGTCCTGTATGGGCCACCGTAGCTTCTCTAAAGGGAGGGGTGAGCGGGGGACTGAGCCGCTGGTTGCAATTCGCAAACTCAACCGCTAGATGCCGCTAAAAACTACACACTGCACCTTTAAGACTGGTTTTGTGGTCCAGGGTCACATATCACATTACATGAACCATAAAGCTCTCATTTCAACATGTGATGAAAGATCAGAGGATGAGGCTGTATGTGAAATGCAGACAGCAACATCTCTTGAGTCGCATGATTTGGGGGATAAAGACACAGGTCCCAAGCAATGTCAGAATTGTCATATTACCCCCATGAACAGTTTGGTTCACAGAAAATGTCCTTTCAGTCAAGCTGGTTCCAAAGTTTTATGTGGCTAGAATACTCCCAACAGAAAAATTCTGCATTCAGCTTTGCATGTCGAGTATTTGGTATAAATCTGAAACATGATGTGTTTGTACATGATTGCTACAAAAATGGGAAAAAAGCTTTGAGTGCATTTCATAAACATGAATCAACACAATCGCATAAGGAGAGTTTAGTCTACTGGCAGAGTTATAAGGCTAGTACATCTCAAGGAAGTGTTGTACAGAAGTTAGAAGCAGCAAATGTAGAGGAGATACGTCAAAGAAGGGAGTATGTGCGGCGGCTTGTAGCTGTGACCTGCATGTTGGGGAAACAAGGGATACCGTTTAGAGGTCACAATGAAAGTGAGGACAGTGATAATAAGGGTAACTTCCCAAAGTGTATGTCCTTATTGACCCAGTTTGGTCCTTCTTTGCAGAGGTACAAACCCCCGTCAAACACTACTTACCTCTCTAAAGTCAGAATGAGATGATCACTTGCTGTTCACAAGAAGTGACTGCAACAATAGTCAGAGAAATGTCAGAATCCAAGCTGTACACCATTATGGCAGATGAAGCACGAGATGGAAAATCAGAACAGTTGGCAATATGTGTCAGATATGTCACAACTGAGGGTACTGTAAAGGAGAGGCTCCTGGCCCTGACAGAACCATCATCTGTCTGGAAGCTGTTCTGGTTGGCGTTACGGTGCGGACAGCGGTGTCCCTGTCTGCAGCTATTCCCCTGGGCACTTCAACTAAAAGAGCAGATTTCCTAAAAGAGCAAAAATCACGGTCGGTTCGCGTCTTTTTAAAGACGCCGTTCCAGCCGTGTCCTCTAGGTTGTGGTCATTTCCTATCCTCCGTAGTCAGACACGATCGTTGTCTTCAGTGTCTGGGCATCCAGCGCGCTGAAGCTGCGTTCGTGGATGGTTTATGCATTCGTTCTGAGCGTGTAACCATGGCAGCGCTGCGATCGCGCCTCTCTCTCCTCACGGGGATGGGATGGGCTCCCTCTATCACTACTCGCGCTGGCTTCTCTGCCACGAGCAGAGAACCATCGGCTAGTGCTCTGGGCGATCTGAGGGTTACAGTGAGAGCTTTCCGCTGGGCCAGTCCCTACGGACCTTTCACTCCTCCCGCAGCAGCTGTTCTGTGCGGCTCCCCAGTGATTCTGCTGTGCCGTCTCACGGTGTGCCCAGCGTTTCATTCGGTGCGCCGATAGAGGATCAGATGTCCATCGGGGGATGGGCAATCATCCTCTGAGGATGAAGATTCGGCGGAGTTGCACCCCTCAGGTGTCGTGGCTGCCGCCGAATCGGACCCAGAGTTGACGGCCGTGCTTTCCCGGGCCGCTGCGAGATCGGGGCTGGAGGCGTGCACACCTCCTAGTCCCGAGCCCTCGCGGCGAGATGATTGGCTCCTCTGCACGGGCTGTGGCTCGCGACCACGCCCTGCTCTGGTTCCTTTCTTCCCAGAAGTGCACGAGGAGCTGATGAAGTCGTGGACGGCCCCTTTTTACGTCCGGAAGCGGCTCGTCTTCCTCCTCCATCCTCGCTACCCTCGATGGCGGGGCGGCTAGGGGGTACGTTGACATTCCCCAGGTGGAGAGTGTGGTTGTAGTGCACTTGTTGCAGCGCAGTTCCTGCTTCAACCTGGGGTTGGTACTACCCTCGTGTATTTAATGCCTTGGCTTGGTGTACTCGCAGGATAGCCATGGCATGCAGCACAGAGACGCTTGGCCCGCAGCACTGTAAGCTTTGGCCGCGAGAGCGGGCGTCAGTTTACAGGCTTTGGACGGGAGACGAGGACAATTCCTCTTGACTGTTCGGTGACACTGTCGAGGACTGTGCCCAGCAGTAAAAATAATAATGTGATGTATTGTCAAGTATGATGACCCATACTCGAAATTGGTCCTCTGCATTTAACCCATCCAAGTGCACACGCACAGCAGTGAGCAGTGAACACACACACTGTGAACACGCACCCGGAGCAGTGGGCAGCCATTGCTGCAGCGCCCAGGGAGCAATTGGGGGTTCGGTGCCTTGCTCAAGGGCATCTCAGTCATGGTATTGAAGGTGGAGAGAGTGCTGTTCATTCACAATCCCCACCTTCAATCCTTGCCGGACCTGGGATTCGAACCCACAACCTTTGGATTACAAGTCTGACTCTCTAACCATTAGGCCACAACTTCCCCGGGAGCAGGAAGAACTGGCCAATGTCACGCTTGCTGCGCCATTCCCCCTCACCCGGGGATACGAGCGCCTGTTTTCTCCTCCAGTTCAGTTCCCCGGACGGCGAACCCTGGTGGAGTTCCTCCAGCACCCCCGGCAGTCAGACTGGGCGGAGCAGTCTGACGCCAGGCCCAGTACTGGTGCTAGCTCGCCCGGGTCCCCGGTCAGCCCCTGTACTCGGTTAGGTGTCCGTATGGCTTTGGTTCCCTTCGGATAATCCCATACGTGTATTCTTCCAGTCTGTAGACCTCCCCTGTCAGCCACAGCTTCTGGTTGGCCAGGACAGTGATAGTCTTTGTGACCGTTACATCATCAATACACTTGGGGTTTGACCCCAACTTCTTCCCGTCATGGCAGCGCGGAAGGTTATCTATCATTGTGTGATAAGGGTACAGCGAACCAACCATGATGCTAATATTAGCTCTAATGCACCTGCAGAACAGGTCCAATTCTTCTTCATAATGCATTTTGTCATAATACTTCACGTAAGGTAGCAAGAAAATGATTTGTTGTATTTATTTAGAAATACTTTTGATAATAGTTGGATAAATGTATACTGGGATTGAAGCGATGTGGCTTGGTAAACGTTTTATTGCCAGTATAAAGGCTGATAATGGCTGAATAAAAACAAAAGAATAATAATAAAAGAATAATAAGGATTATGTCTCATACCTGGCGGAAGTGTAAAAGGTTATGTTTCCTTAAACTAGTTTGTCATGAGTTTGTCATGCATTTCTTTATTTTAACACATTTACAGGTACATTCCTAGTATTTTAAATTTGCGATTAATTATGATTAATCACAGTCCATGACTGTGATTAACGCGATTAAAAAAAAATATCGATTGACAGCACTAATATAAACCACACGGTATTAAAGAGACAGCTCGCACAATGGGTCCAAGTGAAGTCGTTAACAAATGTGTCCGCTGCAGCTCTGTATACGCAACAATTGAAGATATTAGAAAACATGTTTGTCATGAGAGTTTTATAGTAATATAGCATATCAACATGATAATGATGAATTTGTAAGTAAATGTAATTAACATCAAAGTTAATTCACAAGAGCAAGTATATTGTTTGCACAAGTTTATTTACATTAAAGGCAAAATAACTGAAATAATAATAAAACAAGTATAGATCTGGAACTTCTTTAAGTCTGTCTAAATATCATGCAGTAATTGCAATGTCTTCTGGTCCATATCCTTTCCTTAGGAAGGTGTGCTAGATACTGATTAATGTAACATAAAAATACTATACATATTTATATATTTTGCTATTGTATTGGGGAGTGACACTTTCATAAACTTTTCTATGCTCCTCTGATTATATAATGGTAAATATTACAATATCATAGCACAACAACAGTGATCAGCAATAATGATAAGCCTAATACTCACAATAAAAATAATAAGGTCATATAGATCGTAAGACGTGGATTATCCTTCACCTGAAATGTTTGTCTTTTCATCCTGAAATGCGAGGCAAATGTTGGATCACAATAATTAGGAACCACTGTTTCCACAAATCCCTCGATTAGGATGTTCTCTTTTATTCTGGACGGCAAGAGCAGTGACTGTAACATCGAGTGTATTTTGTAGTATTAAACACGTATTTATACCGATTTCATCAGGCTCCGAAAATTCTTCAAAAAGAACACAAAGAATGTCCTTCTCAGCTGCCATAGTTGCAACACTTGCATCATCAGAACAGGGTGTTCAACGCATCACCGTTTCCATTTAATAAACATTTTGCACCGTTTTTTCGGGGCTGAACGCAGCACTGGACTCGGATTAGACGTAACGAGTAACATTTAGTGATGGTCGAAGCACCGCTTCTTGAAGCTCTGAAAATTTTGCGAATCATTTGTTTTGAAACAGTGCTTCGGAGTAGTGTTGCCAAACCCCTCCCTCAGGAAATCTCTAGAACCACCGTCAAAAGTCTCCATTTTTCACAAAAAGTCGCCAAATATGAAAAGAAAGTAAATACAGGTAAATTTGGTAAAGGAAAGGATATATATATATATACAGCGGGGAAAATAAGTATTTGACACATCAGCATTTTTATCAGTAAGGGGATTTCTAAGTGGGCTATTGACACAAAATTTCCACCAGATGTAGCCATCAAGCCAAATATTGAATTCATACAAAGAAATCAGAACATTTAAGTATACAAGTTGAGTCATAATAAATAAAGTAAAATGACACAGGGAATAAGTATTGAACACATGAAGATAACAAGGTGCAAAATGGCATAGAAAGCAAGGAGATCACCTGAAATCTGTCAGTATTGAGAGAGAACCCCTGCCCCCTATCAGTACTAATTGATATAAGCTGCTTTAGTCCTAATTGATGGCCTATAAAGGCTTCTCATTACCTAGGAGGCACACAGGAAAGACTTCATGATGGGTAAAAGCAAAGAACTCTCTGTAGATCTTCTTAATCGTATCGTTGAAAAGCATTTTGATGGGAATGGTTATAGGCGCATTTCCAGAATGCTGAATGTTCCTGTGAGCACTGTGGGGGCCATTATCCGGAAATGGAAAGAGCATCAGTTCACCATAAACCGGCCACGATCAGGTGCTCCACGTAAGATCCCTGTCCGAGGAGTCCAAAGAATAATCAGGAGAGTTCTCCAAGAGCCAAGAACCACTCGGGCAGAACTTCAGGAAGACCTTGCATCAGCAGGTACTGTTGTTTCAAAGAAAACTATAAGCAATGCACTGAACCGCCATGGCATCCATGCACGCTCACCACGCAAGACTCCATTGCTGAACAAAAAGCATGTTGAGGCTCGGTTAAAGTTTGCGAAAGAGCATTTGGAGAAGCCTGTGGATTATTGGGAGACTATAGTATGGTCAGATGAAAGCAAAATTGAACTTTTTGGCAGTCATTCTACACACCATGTTTGGAGAAGAAATGGCACTGCCCACCACCCCAAGAACACCATACCAACAGTTAAGTTTGGGGGTGGAAGCATCATGGTTTGGGGCTGCTTTTCAGCAAGGGGTACTGGCAGACTTCATATTATTGAAGGCAGGATGAATGGAGAAATGTACCGGGACATTCTGGATAAAAATCTACTGCCATCTACCAGAAAGCTGAAAATGAAAAGAGGGTGGACATTTCAGCAAGACAATGATCCCAAACACAAGGCCAAGGACACAATGAAGTGGTTTCAAAGAAAGAAAATCAAGCTGCTTGAATGGCCCAGTCAATCACCTGACCTAAATCCCATAGAAAATCTATGGAGAGAACTGAAGATCAAAGTTCATAAAAGAGGCCCAAGGAACCTTCAAGATTTAAAGACCATTTGTGTGGAAGAATGGGCCAGAATCACTCCTGAGCAATGCAGACGACTGGTCTCTCCATACAAGAGGCGTCTAGAAGCTGTAATCACCAACAAAGGCTTTTCTACAAAGTATTAAATAAAGTGTGTTCAATACTTATTCCCTGTGTCATTTCACTTTATTTATTATGACTCAACTTGTTTACTTAAATGTTCTGGTTTCTTTGTATGAATTCAATATTTGGCTTGATGGCTGCATCTGGTGGAAATTTTGTGTCAATAGCCCACTTAGAAATCCCCTTACTGATAAAAATGCTGATGTGTCAAATACTTATTTTCCCCGCTGTATATATATATATATATATATATATATATATATATATATATATATATTCGGTGGCACGGTACATGTATTCTTACCGAACCGTCACGGTACAGGCACCTTGGTTCGGTGCATGAGGCCTTACGACGAATACAGGCAATTCACCCCCAATCCAGAAGGGGGCGCCCGCAGCAATGCAACGCTGTTTGATAACCGCCAGCAGAAGAAGAACAGCGAATGCCAACGGTGACACAGAGGCGGGCGCGCTGATGTTTGACTCACTGTATTTTATTTTGATAAACTGGCTGTCAAGTTAGCAATGCTGGAACTGATGTGTGTTTTGTGTGTGTGTGTGTGTGCGCGTGTGCTCCGGCGCGATCACTTCAACTGTTTCCTTATACCAGCAGAATCAACTTTAAACACTTATTGTCTTATTAATAATCACTGTATAAAGGTCTGCTTTTATTTGCGTACACTCACAATGAAGACAAAACAGATTTTTTATATATATAGCATGTAATAATATGTAGTATTTTCACATCTAGATGGATTTTTTTTTTAATTTGCACGACTGTCTGTTCAAAATAAATGAAAAGAAACCGAGCATAGTAGATTTCTTTTTTTTCCTGTTGTACTGAAATCGTATCGAACCGTGACCCCCGAACCGAGGTGCGTACCGAACCGTGACATCTGTGTACCGTGCCACCCCTAATATATATATATACTTTACAAATGATGACAGTATAAAAAATATAACAAAAGATGAAGTAGGCCTATAACAATAAAATCTGAAGTGAAATTAGGAAATGCTTAGGCCTACTTGTAACACGACACATCTGGATCAGTAAATTCTTCCTGTGATCTGCAAGCACATCAAACATGATGGAAATGATGGAAAGACACAAAAGACACATAATGATGGGCATTTGTTTCATGTGTCACCAAAGTGCATCCGTCCTGCTCAAATACAACAGATAAGAGATATTATGATTCTCCAAAAACAAAACCTTTATTCATACAAACTTATTTCAGTCAACACACTCTATTACTACAAAGTAAGTGCAAAATACTGCATCCCAGCACACATGACACGATGATGCACTGTGTCTCTCAGTATCTGGTTGACATGATTGTGCATGAATTGTGGTATAACTTTTGTTTGTGGTTAAAACAAGATGTTTATGCACTGAGTAGTTGGTGCCCTGATGTAATCATATTTTTTCTCCACCATCTTGATGCTTATAATGAAATGTTGGTGTATGTCATCATATCTGAATGGCAGAGATACTGATGTGTGTTCACTGCGCAACAGGGTTGCCATGTTTTCTCAGAAAAACCCACCCAATTGCTACTCAAAACTAGCTCAAAAGTAGCCTAATTGCGTTTCATGGGGGATCCCCTGGTAAAAATCACATTCTAGGGGCTAAATATCACATTATTGGGGTCGCTTCAACCCGCAGACATGAAAAACATCCCGTGGAAAGAGTGTTAAAGTAGCCCAATTCACTTGGCAACACTGCTGTGGAGACTCATTAGGCGTGTTCGACTTTAAGCGCTGCGCAGGATGATCAGTGTATGACATCACAGTACCGCGAGAGCGATAAGAGAGCCGACGGATCCTATGCTTTGGAATGGCTCTCGCGGTACTGTGATGTCATACACTGATCGTTCTGCGCAGCGCGCTTAAAGTCGAGAGCAAACGTGCGAGGTCACCGGCCTAGGGTGTGGCCAAGTAAAAAATAAAAAATCTCCAAAAAAATCGCTATTTTTATTTAAATATAGCTAAAATAACTCCTTGTCGCAAAAAAACAATAAAAGTCGCAGCAACAATCAGAAAGTAGCTAAATTTGACGACAAAATCCCCAAATTGGCAACACTGCTTCGGAGCGCGTATCAAACTGCCAGCCACGTGATTTCAGTAAACGAGGCTTCATTACGTCATAACTATTTGAAACGTGTCTAAATGTCAATGGTTCTCTGCTGGGGGTGATCTCTGTGAACCCGTGAATCATGTGAGTTCATTAAGATCCACTGAACCAGCGTCTACCTGATCTCAGATCAGTTTCATCAATTTGTAGACAATTTTAACAAGACATTTGTGTAAATAAAAGGATGAGAAGTAGTTAATATATCTTTCTGGCCTATATATACAAGCTCTCCATGAAACAAAAAACAAGCCCTTTAAATTAATATAAAATATTTTAAAGGCCACATATTATACAGACACTACATATTTAATGGTATTTTATCAATTTTACGGCATTTAATGTATTATACTTTCAATAAAACATTTGCAATGGGGCTTTAAAATCAGTTTTTATGCATGTTTTAGTCTGAGTTTTTGTTGCATTTGCACACTTTTGAGCAGCAGGCGTCACCAGCGCGTGGTGTTTCGAGCGCTTCGAATCAGTGAATCATTTTGCGAAGCATCGGTTCAATTGATTCAAAACTTCGAAAAGGTTTGTTTCTCCCGTATAGTGACGTTTAGTAGAACCGCCCATGATCATGGTTTCACCTAGGTCCTTTAGCGAAGTATAAACCGCCCTCCTTCTATATTTATTCAGATTATCTTCACTGGTGTGAGTGATATAGCAAGTGTCGATATGTCTGAAAGAGGAAAAGGCGGTAAAGGATAATGAAAAGGAGGCGCTAAGCGTCACCGAAAGGTTCTTCGGGATAATATTCAGGGAATCACTAACCCGCTATTCGTCGTCTTGCTCGCCGCGGCGGCGTCAAGCGTATTTCTGGGCTGATCTATGAGGAGACGCGCGGGGTGTTGAAGGTGTTTCTGGAGAACGTTATTCGTGATGCTGTGACCTACACTGAGCAGCTAAAAGAAAGACCGTTACCGCCATGGATGTTGTGTATGCTCTGAAGCGACAGGGACTCTGTACGGATTCAGAGGTTAAGAGACTCCTGAACAAAACTAAACGTTCCGAAAAATGCGATGCGATGCGATGCGATGCGATGCGGGGGGGTGATAGATGTGTAGTATGAGGCGATGGGAGGGATTTACATTTTAAAACCTCTGATTGGCTTTAAATTGACCAATGAAATCATTCTGTGGGTTTGTCCATGGAGATACCCAATCACAGATCGCCTTTTTCCTGTTTTGAGATTAGCATAGGACAGTGTATACAAACTCGTGTGGTCTCACAAAATTTCATTCACAAACCTGAGAATGTTTTAATTTGTTCTGACTCAGTTGCGGTCTTAAAGAGTTTGAGGCCTTTTAAATCAAGTCACCAAGATATTCTCTTTATTATCCTACAAATACATTCAAGAATTGTTTAAAATCATACATCAGTCAGTTTTACATGTGTCCAAGCACACAGGAATAAGGGAAAATGAAGAAGTGGATACATTAGCAAAGCAAGCTTTACAGAAAGAAACAATAGAGTTTCATTAAGTAAATCAGAGATAAAGGGTTTAATCTGGAGTAAAGTGAATAAAGAATGGCAAGTTAAGTGGAACAATGGGGAAAAGGGTAGATTAATGTATAGTTTAATAAATAAAGTAAATCAAAATATAAAGTGTATAGGTAAATCAAGGAAAGAGGAGGTCAGAATATTATTAGGACACTCAAATTAAAATAGCACACTTAAAATAATAGGGAAACATCCAAATGGCTATGTGAATACTGTAATGTTGAGGAAACAATACCTCATGTATTTATTGAATGTAGGCAGCAGGGGCGGTTCTAGGATTTCATCTTTAGAGGGGCTTAGCCCTCACTATTGTTGCTGATAACACTACCTAGTGTTGTGGCTGTGTATTGCAGAATGTCGATAGTATACATATAAATGCAAAATATCACATATGTGAAGAACCAACATAATCTCTGCTCATTACATGCTGCAGTTACAATATGAATGCAGTCAGTCATTAATGAAGCAATATTCACAATATAAAGCCAAAATATGTGCTCATAGCTGAATTACTGGAGCTTAAATAAACGTAAAACTAAAAACTTTGCAGTCTGTTTTATTGTTCAATTAAGTGTTTCCTGTTTATTTTTTATCTTTTCACTCATATTTACCTTTTTAAACCAATGGCATTATTTTTTATCATTTATGAATGATTATTTGTTTGCATTAATATTTTTTCTGTAGTAGGTATGGAGAATCATGAATTTCACTAGTATTGGTATGACTTCTTGAATTGTAGTATTGTGAGAACACAACATATATACTATATTAAGACAAGACAACCATACTCTGTACATTAATGTCAATTCTATGGCAAAAAATGTGCAGTATCTAATCATGAAAATGCTCACAGAACACTATGAAAAGGTAATATGCAAAGATTTTACCTCATCCTCCAACAGCTGTTTATTTGTGGGACAAACATAAAATACATCCTAAAAAACCAACCTTGCAGACAATTATAAACAGCAACTATAACACAAATGACAACTTTTTACAACCTCATAAGAAGATGACCCTATCCCCTGAATCTGGGCAAGTCCAGTTATTTTTCAGATGGTATCAATAAGGTATGTCTCCTGTCTTTAAAAGAATGCAAAACAGTCAATAAGTTTGTCCTGGTCTATGCAACCAAAGACATCCCTTTCTACTGACACCACAGCCAAGTGATGGAGTCTGTTTTGACCCATTGTTCCTCTGAGCCAGGTGTGGAGGTGACGTAGTGCACTAAATGACCTTTCACAGCTACAACTACTGACAGGTATAGTTATGGCTGCCTGGATAAGAGCTTTCAGGGATGGAAACATGTCCCCATCCAGTTGGTAATACAGCGTGATTGTGTCATTGGGGCCACCACCAGCCTGAGTTTTTCACTTCAGAAAGATTCTGGCTACCACAACTCCCTCTGGCTTCAAATCAGTTTTGTGATGTTGTGCCAGTACTGCCAGATCAGGCTCAGACAGGAAGTTCTGTGAAGTTGGACTACATGCCTGAATGCCTTTGATCATCTCAACACTAACATCAGAAAATCATCTCTCTATCTCCGCAATCATTCTATCCAGGCAAGGAAATAACAATTTCCTTTTAAGCTGCTCTGAATCACTGCCACTATCCTCCCTTCCTGATCCACAAGGTGAATGGACCACAAATTCATCCATTCGCTTCATTTTTCTCCTATGACCAGAAGATTGCCCCTCCACTGAAATCTGATTAGCACTGCATATGGCCAAAGTTCTTTCATGGAAATCTGCAGCACTGGCATCACTGCATTTCTCCTTAAGAGAATCACATGCTGCATCTTTGTGTGCTACTGCCTGGACCAAGTCAATGGTTTCCTTCTGCAGATATTTGTGAAACCCTGCCGTTACTGACAGTAGGTCATGGAACACGATCAGTAGGTACACAGAAGAGAACTTGCAGAGCTTTGTCTTAAGTCCTACTGCAATGGATGTGCTAATGCTCGAAAGGCACTCAATGATGGCAAGCAGATTATCCATCACTGCTTTTACTGAACGTAACTGGCATGCCCAGCGTGTGTTTGATAGCTGCACAAATTCAGCTGGATGCAATCCTAGTTGCTTTTGGGTCTCTGCAAATTTGTGATGGTTCACTAGAGAACAGCTAAAAAAATGAAGGCTTTCCAACATCTCAAAAAACTCAGTGGCTCCAGTTACAGCTTTGCAAGTGACAGAATACAAGATTTAACCCGTGTGCATAGCAATGCACATAAATTGCTTCAGGGTGTTGCTTTCTGAAGTGGGATTGAACACCCCAGTCACACCACTCATGACTGCAGCTCCATCATAAGTTTGTGCCACACATTTTAAATGGCCAATTCCTTTCCCTTGCAGTTCCCTCTCTATGGCGGAGGTTACTGACACAGCATCAAAACTGGTCAGTTCTGTCAGGGCCAGGAGCCTCTCCTTTACAGTACCCTCAGTTGTGACATATCTGACACATATTGCCAACTGTTCTGATTTTCCATCTTGTGCTTCATCTGCCATAATGGTGTACAGCTTGGATTCTGACATTTCTCTGACTATTGTTGCAGTCACTTCTTGTGAACAGCAAGTGATCATCTCATTCTGACTTTAGAGAGGTAAGTAGTGTTTGACGGGGGTTTGCACCTCTGCAAAGAAGGACCAAACTGGGTCAATAAGGACATACACTTTGGGAAGTTACCCTTATTATCACTGTCCTCACTTTCATTGTGACCTCTAAACGGTATCCCTTGTTTCCCCAACATGCAGGTCACAGCTACAAGCCGCCGCACATACTCCCTTCTTTGACGTATCTCCTCTACATTTGCTGCTTCTAACTTCTGTACAACACTTCCTTGAGATGTACTAGCCTTATAACTCTGCCAGCAGACTAAACTCTCCTTATGCGATTGTGTTGATTCATGTTTATGAAATGCACTCAAAGCTTTTTTCCCATTTTTGTAGCAATCATGTACAAACACATCATGTTTCAGATTTATACCAAATACTCGACATGCAAAGCAGAATGCAGATTTTTTCTGTTGGGAGTATTCTAGCCACATCAAACTTTGGAACCAGCTTGACTGAAAGGACCTTTTCTGTGAACCAAACTGTTCATGGGGGTAATATGACAATTCTGACATTGCTTGGGACCTGTGTCTTTATCCCCCAAATCATGCGAATCAAGAGATGTTGCTGTCTGCATTTCACATACAGCCTCGTCCTCTGATCTTTCATCACATGTTGAAATGAGAGCTTTATGGTTCATGTAATGTGATATGTGACCCTGGACCACAAAACCAGTCTTAAAGGTGCAGTGTGTAGTTTTTAGCGGCATCTAGCAGTTGAGTTTGCGAATTGCAACCAGCGGCTCAGTCCCCCGCTCACCCCTCCCTTTAGAGAAGCTACGGTGGCCCATACAGGGCTAAGATGCCGTCATCTGAGACCGCAGAGAACAATGAGGTTTCTTTACAAAGGTAAATTAAGGAATTATATTTACTTAATTATTCAATAAACGATGTCATTGCGAATATTACTGTTACTTGTTCATCATTGTGTCAGTGTTTTTTCATGAGAACAACATCGTGACGATACGCGCTCTGTAGAGCAGTTTGTCCGTTAAGGGCTACTGTAGAAACATGATGGCGACTTCCATGTGAGGGGACCCACGGTGTATGTAGTTATAAATCACTCATTCTAAGGTAATAAAAACATAACAGTTCATTAAGTAAGGTCTTTATACTCCTCTGAAAACGTAGTTATGTATATTATATTGCATTTCTGTCTATGGATCATCCTAAATATTACACAGTGCACCTTTAAGTCGCTGGGGTGTATTTGTAGCAATAGCCAAAAATGCATTGTATGGGTCAAAATTATTGATTTTTTTTTATGCCAAAAATCATTAGGACATTAAGAAAAGATCATGTTCCATGAAGATATTTTGTAAATTTCCTACTGTAAATATATCAAAACTTAATGTTTGATTAGTAATATGCATTGATAAGAGCTTCATTTGAACAACTTTAAAGGTGATTTTCTCAATATTTAGATTTTTTTGCACCCTCAGATTCCAGATATTCAAATAGTTGTATCTCATCCAAATATTGTCCTATCATAACAAACCATACATCAATGGAAAGCTTTCAGATGATGTATAAATCTCAATTTTGAAAAATTGACCCTTATGACTGGTTTTGTGGTCCAGGGTCACATATGAGGATTTGAAGCTTAAATACACGATTTGGAGCAGATGCTGATGTTTCTAAAATTCTGAGATATGAATATAAGTTGTCACTCAGTTGTGTCTCCCAAACTCTTAGTAATATGATATTTAATAGCTTAGTTTTATGATCAAAGCTCAAAGTTTCAAAACATATAATGCAATGCAATACAGTGACTGAGAAATGAACAAATAAACAAAATTATGTCCAGATAATCAGAAAAACGTAAGTTGCTTCAGTCTGGCAAATGTTTGACTTGAAATATTACTAACAACATAAAACATATTTTAAAATCAGTGAACATTTCACAATGAAATATATTATTTTAGAATTATACTAAAACTCCTTTTACTTAGGCCTACTAAAAAAATATAAACTCACTCAGATAAAAGAAGTCTAAGCAAAATTGTTTAACATAAAAAGAGCATCATGAACAAAATACATGTTGTTGAGATGTAATTTGACATTACTAGTATAATTGTTGTTAGTAGTAAACATATTAGTTGCTCATTCTTGTTGATAGAGATCTGTTTATTAAAGTGTCATAATGAACCTGTTCCTGACATTCAATACAATTTTAATATATCCGATATTAGAGATATCTCTGTCTCAGCTTTTATTGACAATCAGGTTGAAACTGTAAAAACATCTCTGTCCTGATATTTCATCAGTTTGAACATTTCTCATCTCATTCATAAGTAAGTAGTTATAGTAAGTAGTTATAGACTGCTGTAAAATGTTTTTTTTTTAATTATTATTTATTTATTTATTATTTAACAGTTTTGTTTGTTCCCGGAGTGTCTTTAAAGGGCATCTTTCATTAGCTTACAGTGATTTTGACACACATTAAGAAACAAGTTTTGGATGATGAGTCCGGAGGTCTTTCTGTGTGGAGGTTGCTGTTCTTCATGTGTTGGTTTGGTTTCTTCCACAGTCTCATATACAGCACAGGTGAATTAGAGACACTAAATCATCTTTGAGTGAAAGTGTGAACGTGTGTCTGTTCCTGTGTTTGGAGAATAGATGAAATATCAGGTTGAAGTTCCTTCCTCTGTTACGGAGTACTGGCTGTGATCTTCAATAGATGTAACTGTGAAACACACACACACACACACACACACACACACACACACACACACATTTATTTAACACTTTCTGTTTAGTTTCCACTGCAGTTGTTGCTTATGAACAGGGCTGGACTGGTAATGGCATTTTCCCGGTGGGCCGAAATAATTTTTTTAAATTTTTTTTTTGCCAAGGACCATCACGCAGGGACAACGAGCAGTCAGTGGCCCATTGGTTTGTCTCCTGCATCGACAGCGTAAACCACCCAATCACAATGCGCTATAGACAGAGCGATGAAGTATTTTGCTCCGCCTAAATAAACCCCAACTTCTTCCATATCGGCTTTCCCCACGTTTCACAGCAGCTTTATAAAAACAGGCTTGCTCTGCGGTGAGTGATGCGGGCCAAAGAGCCAGGCAGAGGGGAGAGTAGTTGAATCGGTAAAGTGCTTGATAAGGGACTTGCAACGGAGGCAGGCATCTAGTGTGTGTGCGCGCGCGCCATGAGTGCAGAATACGCTTTTTAATATTTTATTTTTATTTTTATTTAACACTTTTTAATAAACCGTAAATTCGTCCCCCGCGATTTTTTTGCCAAGTCAAGTGTGTTCATAGAGGTATCCATGGGCCAATGCGAATAAATCTAGATTTAAATTCGAAAAGACACGATATTGTCGGACCTGACGTTTTATTCTTATCCAAAACAACTAGATGCAATGATACATATCTACACTACCAGTCAAAAGTTTTTGAACAGTAAGATTGAGATTTTTTTTTAAAAGAATTCTCTTCTGCTCACCAAGCCTGCATTTATTTGATCCAAAATACAGTAAAAGCAGTAATATTGTGAAATATTTTTACTATTTAAAATAACTGCTTTCTATTTGAATATATTTTAAAATGTAATTTATTTCTGTGATCAAATCTGAATTTTCGGCATCATTACTCCAGTCTTCAGTGTCACATGATCCTTCAGAAATCATTCTAATATGTTGATTTGCTGCTCAAGAAACATGTATTATTATTATTATTATTATTATTATTATTATTAATATTTAAAACAGTTGAGTCATTTTTTTTTTCTGGATTCTTTGATGAATAGAAAGATCCAAAGATCAGCGTTTATCTGAAATAAAAAAGCTTTTGTAACATTATACTCTATAGCCTACCATTCAAAAGATTCGAGTCAGTATAATTTTTGTTTTGTTTTTTGGGAAAGAAATTATAGAAATTAATATTTTTATTTAGCAAGGATGCTTTAAATTGATCAAAAATTATGATAAAGACATTTATAATGTTACAAAATATTTCTATTTCAGATAAATGCTGTTCTTCTGAACTTTCTATTCATCAAAGAAACCTGAAAAACAAATCTACTCAGCTGTTTTCATAATACATAATAATAATAATAATAATAATAATAAATGTATTTTGAGCAGCAAATCAGAATATTTGAATGATTTCTGGAGTAATGATGCTGAAAATTCTTCTTTGATCACAGAAATAAATTACATTTTAAAATATTACTGTTTTTGCTGTATTTTGGATCAAACAAATACAGGCTTGGTGAACAGAAGAGACTTCTTTAAAAAAAATAATTAAAAAGTCTTACTGTTCAAAAACTTTTGAATGGTAGTGTATATCATATATATATATATATATATATATATATATATATATATATATATATATATATATATATATATATATATATATATATATATATATATATATATATATATATATATATATATATATATATATATATATTATATGGTGGTGGTGGGCCACCTGGACCAAAAAATGCCAGGGCCGATTTTTTGTCCCAGTCCAGCCCTGCTTATGAACAACCACCATCTGTTGTAAACATTGATCAATAACATAAAAAGTACAGGGGTCTCATGTATAAAACTCTCCGTAGATTTCATCCTAAAAGTGTACGTACGCACAAAAGCTAGATTTTGCATACACATGATTTTTTTCAGATTTATAAAAGCATGGGTACACCAGAACCTGCACAAAAATCCCTTTATAAATCCCAGTCAGGGGAAGATTGTGTGTACGTGCATCTCCACCCCGTCTCCTCCCAGAAATCACCACATGGAGCTTACAACATGGAGCTTAAAATTTTATGATGCATAACCTCATCTGCATATCATTTCCATGAATATTCCCATCCACGTGACACCATGTTTAACAAAGTCAAAGGTACAAGGCATTAAGGATATATGAGATCCTGACTCCAATTCCATTTGGGCCATAGCCTACACATGAATTTGTATTGCTAAAAATGATCCAGTATCCTTGTTATGTTTTATGATGAAAACATCCATAAAAACAAAACGCTTTAAAATAGTTGATCTCGTTCTTTTACACAGGTCATAAAGTATTTCAATTGTTTTAAATAATTCAAATCAGGGCTCTGAACTGGTTCAAGGAACGAAAATGAAAACGAACGAAATTTTGACAGGAACAGAACCAGAACCAGAAACGAAATCAAATTGTATATTTCCGAACAGAATCAAAAAATTGATATGGCCATTAACCGGTTAATAACGTTATTTTATCGTTCCATTTAATATTTGAAATTTGCTGTCAACCAATCACGAATTCAATTAGTAGGATACACCTAGCACATTGCAAATGTGGCGCTGACGCCTCCAACGCGTGAAATGGCCGCCCGCGCTCAGCTGTGAACTCTTAGTCTTAGGTAAGAAGCAATGGCAATGCACCAGTGTTAGAGTTTATCCGAGGATAGTGTAAGATTCAACAGATCACACGCACCTGCAGCAAAACACAATAAAACTATAGGCTTACATAAAAAGGAATATGTATAGGCTATATGCAAGAAATATATTTAACTTAAATCATTGACAGATTAACAAAACGAAAGAAAAAAAAAGAGCTGAGTTTCGGTTTATTGTGACACGATCCAAAGTTCACGGAAAGGAAAACGACAGCAGAAGGTAGTTTTCTTTACTTTGCAAAAGCTTGACAGTTTTGAATGTCTTGCTTCTGTCTGTATAAGTTACCAGTATATCGCGCAGGCGCTTGACGCGCACACAGACAACATATTTTTGCGATATTGCAGCCTGTTCATTATCAAAATTCATGATCAAAATACAGTTAAAGAACCATATAATAAGTAGCACTGCTCCGTTGTACAATCTGTTGAATCAGCTTGACCACTATGCTGATATGAGAAGGATGATGGTCGATGAGTGAAGCATAAAGCCTCCCAGCAGGCACCAGACGTCTATGTAACGTCAGGTTGACGTTGGACATGACGTCAGACAGACGTTGGATTTTGGTTGAAAATGAAAATCGGGTTGACGTCAATATTTGACGTCAATTTGACGTTGGATTAACGTTGGATTTTGGTTACACAACCAAAAAACAACTAAATCTCAACGTCAGCTGACGTCGGTTTTGGACATCAATTTAACATTGACATTAGACGTTGGATTTACATTGGATTTTCGCGAATATGAAAACATTTGGATTTGTGCTGAAGGAGAGAGGTAGGCATCAGTTTCACCTTAAATTAATTCGTTTTTGGCTTTACATTTATATAGCCTAAACGCTTTAAATCGCCTTAACTTTAGAGGATTTGTTGTGGAGAGAAGGGAACTTTAACTGTGTTTATAATGTTTGTAAACATTCTGCTTTTACCGGCATTTTAGCCTATATTTCTGAATGTAATCATAAAATGCGACTAAGTCTGTTTTTTTTTCCTCTCAAAACCCAATTTTATAAGAGCGTTTAACAATGTAACAAACATATTTTAATATCTTGAAAAAATAATTTAATGTCGTTAAAGCATTAGCAGATTTTTTCTTTTGTTTAGTAGGCTACATTTGGCCAAAATCTATAAAAGACCATGCTGTATTGGCTATGATTAAGCGCAGCGGGTTAAGATGCCAGATTTTCTGTGTTGTTGTTTGTTTGTTTTTTTTTGAGTAAAGAAAACGCTGTAGGCTACTTTATTATTATTAGAGGCAAATATATATTTTTTTTATCCTGTTACCCTGCACCCCCCATATTGGGAATCACAGCTGAAAATGACTAACTAACTTAAAATGGTAACAGCTCCTGACTTCAGTGTGCCACACACACAATTGTGGTGTCTTTGGAAAGAAGACCCTTTGGCCTTTACTATCCATCATCCAGAGTTGATGATGCTCAAAAATATAAAAAGTTATAGACACTGAAGTGCCTTGATAAAATTTGTACCACACTGAATTTTTTTTTATTTCATATAAAAATACATGAAATCAGTCCTGGAGCAATCTAGAAAAGTAATGGGTTGAAAGTCACATGTCTCATTAGTTTATATTTCAAATCTGAAGAAGATACCATGAAAAATTAGATTTCTGCAGACATTTTTCTAGATCCTCAGTATGATCAGCTTTGAAAAATATTTACCAAATTATTGAAGAGTTCTACTACATACTTTTTAGTCTTTATACATGCCACTGCAGTTTTTCAATTATAAAACAGTAGACAGAATCTTAGACATCGTATAAGTGATTTATTTGAGCACTAGAAAAATAAAATAATAATAATTTTTGAGTGATGAAAAAAAAAACAATAATAATAAAAAAATAACTTAATTACATACTGATTTCCTGACAAACAGATGCTCTCCTGCTCATACATTAGTAATCACATGCTGAAGATCATTCATACAGATGCTAATCATACTGATGGCTGCCCAATATAGTCAATATTCACATTATAATGGCCTTTTATATAGACTGCATTCACACTGATATCTGTGAACAGTCAGTAATTACATGCTGATTATCAGCCATACAGATGTTAATCATACAGATACAGGCACATTCTCCACAAAACACGCAAACATATATGAAAACTGCTGAAGAAGAAAAAAAAGAAATGTTTATTTGTGCTAAAAAGATCGCTAAGTTACGCCCCATCAGATGACAGGTGCATCACAGCGTGTGTCACGCGCCGTCGCGAGGGAGTGCCAGAATTCAAATAAACAATCTTCCGTGTATATTTGACTTTTTTTTTTGGATGATTTCATTCTGTTTGGGACATTGTCTGCTACAAAATCATGCTGTTTTTTTACCACCAAGACGCTGTTTTTGAGCGTAATTTGTTCTATAACGGACACAAACAATAACTCTCTCAAGAGATGAGACGTAAACAAAGGATTAACGATCTAAATTACAGCGTTGTTGTTTCTTTGGACTAAAAGTTCTTGATGGAATGTTGTTCAGTGGACCCTTATCTTTCAAATGAAACCAGGATTTACAGCAGTGGATACATTTGAGAGCCGTTATCAGGATGAATATGGTATGTTCTGCGGGTTTTTTTCTACATGTTTTGATGTGTACTGCTTACACAAATTTAGCAAATACATTCCGTATAAGCTTTCTATCGAAAAACAGCGATCTGTCGTCGATGCTAGAGGCTTAGACCTTCAAAATGATATATAGTTTGTCAAGATTAATTTTGTCCTGTTTTACTTTATCTGTTTGAAAGCAATGACGTGTGCAAACAAAGAGCTTTCAAAGAGCTTTCAGTGCGTCCTTGTCCTGGTGCGGGTTAACAGGTTTTTAAATAACGTTATTAACCGGTTTCGGAACGATGATAGCCTAATACATGAGGAACGCAGGAACAGAAACGTTAAAATATCGATTCTGCTCGGAGTGAACCGATTGAATTTTTTTTTCGTTTTCAAGCCCTGATTCAAATCAAATTAAATTTATGCAGTTTTGCATAAGCTGAACATCTATTTTTAGTGGAAACAGCTGATATAATAGGCTTATATTTTTTGCAGTGTACAGTAAATACAATGGTCTGACTCGGCGAATTACTGAAAATATTTTAAAAAGGAAATGTGCAAATCTTACCGTTTCCTTTAATAGTATCCTTCAAATATAGTGGTATTTTTTATAATGTTTTGGAGATGCTTTTACAAGATATTAACACGTCCGTGCAGCTGTGGTTGTACAGTAAGATAGTATCAGTCCTATTCAAACCGGACAATAGACTGACCGTTCGACCACCGTATCCAGCTGTGTCCACCATAATATCGAAGTAAGTGCACATCATGATCATTGTTCTCGCTAAAAAAAAAAAATTGATCTGAAAATGAGATCTGCAGTTTAGTTTAGAAATGAATTATTGTGCGCCTATAGCATTTCTCGCTGTCATTAAAACATAGGATGCCACATGAAAAGTGATCAAATGCATCCACTATATGTCTAAATTTAATTTGGTTTAACTTCTGCGTAATGACTTTTTGTAATTTCAGTGCTTATCTCCATTAATGAGAGTGGAATATTTATTGTAAATGCATATCAAAATGAAAACACAGTTTAAAATAATTTACTTCATTACTTCTCACTCCAAAAGAGTTTGTACGCATGGTCTAGAATGTCCGTACGGTGCGTACATATTTACGCCAAGTTTATTTTTTATAAATTCGGATATGTGCAAATTGCTTACGCATATTATATGCCCATTTTGTGCGTACGCAACGTTTATAAATGAGACCCCAGGTCTGTCTGGTGAATGGTTTGAGAAAAGACACTCAGAGGAGAGACGGATCAGACATATGTTGTACCTCTCGCTTTGTAGCATCTGAACAGCAGCACGACTGTCGACAGCAGATACGGACAAGCTGCCAGAAGAAAACTGAGGATGTTGAAGACAGAAATCTGACCTGAACGTGATGCTGAAAAACAGAGAAACAAGCACATTACTGAGAAACATACGGAGAAACAAAGGCTTTCAAAAGGTTTCTTGGGGAACCAAAATGTGTGTGAGTAAACACAAAAGCACTGAAATATATCATCTATAATGTTCCCTTAGCTCTGTATTTAGGGAATAGTTTACCCCACATAAAATAAAATAAAGTAAAATAAAATACAGGATTGGTATAACATGAGAGTGAGTAAATTTTATTCTAATCCTGTAATTAACCCTTTGACGCGTACGATCACACCGGTGTGATCAGTCTTGGCCGGTCCCTGAAGCGTACGATCACACCGGTGTGATCAGTCTTGGCCGGTCCCTGAAGCGTACGATCACACGGGTGTGATCAGTCTTGGCCGGTCCCTGAAGCGTACGATCACACGGGTGTGATCAGTCTTGGCCGGTCCCTGAAGCGTACGATCACACCGGTGTGATCAGTCTTGGCCGGTCCCTGAAGCGTACGATCACACCGGTGTGATCAGTCTTGGCCGGTCCCTGAAGCGTACGATCACACCGGTGTCATCAGTCTTGGCTGGTCCCTGAAGCGTACGATCACACCGGTGTGATCAGTCTTGGCCGGTCCCTGAAGCGTAAGATCACACCGGTGTGATCAGTCTTGGCCGGTCCCTGAAGCGTACGATCACACCGGTGTGATCAGTCTTGGCTGGTCCCTGAAGCGTACGATCACACCGGTGTGATCAGTCTTGGCCGGTCCCTGAAGCGTACGATCACATGAATAAAATCTCATCAGCTGACAGAGACTGAACTCCACTGACTCTCACCTCTGACTGAGATCCAGCTCTTGGGTGACTGTCCTCTCTCTGTTTTACAGTAGTAGAAACCCTCATGTGACTTTGAGACAGTCGTGATGTTCATCTCTCCTGTCGTCTGATTCTGGACGAGTGATCCGTCTTTATAGAAATCAGCTCTGAGGATCGAGGAGTTTGTAGATCGATGTAAACAGTGTAGAGTCAGAGTATCTCCCTCAATCACAGAATCAACAGAACTCTCCAGAATCACATCAACATCTACACAACACAAGAGATTCATGTATTTAGGAAGATTGATACATATTGTACTTAACCAGAAACAAACATGTAAAAATATATTTGTATATTATAATTCATTGTATACCTTGATAATTAGCATACAGAATAAGTGAAAATACCCTTCCAGAATCACAGAACAATCCACAACTCTTCAGAATTACAGCAGCTCATGTTTTTCTATGATACTTAAACACATAACTGAATTCTTAATATACTGTCACATTATATTGCTATATATAGCTAAAACAGATTATTAATGGGTCTTTTGAAAGGCGCTATATAAATAAAACTTTATTGTTAAAACTTTAATATAATAATAATAACCTGTTTCTTATTTTTATTTTTATGTTTTTGCTTACATGAATATATAACATGATTAAGAAATAACAAAAAAAAAAACTGAGTGTAAAAGCCATAATGATTAACAATCACTAAGAAACATTCCAGCTTTATTTATCTCTGTATAATACTCACGTCTGCTGGACATCATTTGATGTATTTATTGTTTGTAGTATCTTGAAACTCTCCCGAGCAGTGTTTTTGCTCACAGATAAGATGACAAGAGCGTCCTCAGGCGACCGTTAATTTGACATCAGAATACGCCACCAACGAACATTTTTAAATATCCACCAAATTATCATCATTTATGTAAATTAAACGGCATCTCTCTCATTAACACTCACTCGCTCCCGCTCTCTCTTCCAGCTCGTCGGTTCTCCGCATTGGATTGTGGGAAATAGTGCTTCAGCGAGTGTGCATCGGTTGTACACTCGAAATCAGAATGCATTGTGGGTAAACGAATGTAGGGAATGAAGTGGTTCACTCAGAATTCGGACAGCACTACAAAATGTCTGACACCCGATATAGTGCACTATGTAGTGGATAGGGAGCGGTTTCGGACACAGCTACGATTTAAAACAGTTATGATGTAACGAAGCCTCGTTTGCTGAAATCACGTGACTTTGGCAGTTTGATGCGCGCTCAGAAGCACTGATTCAAAACAAAAGATTCGTATAAGTTTCGAAGCTTCATGAAGCAGTGTTTCAAAATCACTATTTTTAACCTCAGTCTTTTCTCTTGTTCTTTGTCTGGTGTTGTCCTTTATGAATGTTTTGTTTGTGTTGTGTTCAGTGCAGTCTTTTCTTCTTTACCCTTTGTCTGGTTTTATTCTGTTTCTGTCTTTGTTATCTGGATTTACTTTTGATTATGTGTTATTAATAAATGATCCTACTCTCCCTCTTCTCTGAAACACTGCACCTGACACTGAGTTATAAGGTCTTTTTCTGGTCGTGTATAATGTTCTGGCAGCGAGAATCATATTTTACTGCAGCAGTGCTTCTCTGTGAGTCGTTCTGTGTACAGACTAAAGTTTGTGATGGGTGACAGTGAAAAACCAGAAACATTGTCATATCTAGCATCCATACCCAGCTATTTTTAACAGTAGCTCTTATGGTTTGTTTCTGCATTTTAGCATTTGTCTCTGTGTCATGAGATTTAGGTTACTACAAGTTAAAGTGAGATTAAATGCTCAAAAGAAAGTGCGGCATTCATATTGATCATACATGTAGTGAGTTTATGAGGAAAATTATATTCAACTCACCGATCACAGAGAGATAAACAGCAGAACTAAACTGTGATGATGATGGTCTTTCATCTCTCTGTCCTCTACACCAGTACTGACCCTGATCAGACTCAGTAGCTCCTCTGATAGTGAGAGTGTCTCTGTTTACAGTGTAACGATCAGACGACTGTAACATTACACTGTCTTTATTCCACTCATATCTCCAGTTACTGTGAGACTCAATCACACACTTCAGAGTGACTGTCTCTCCAGTGAATACAGGACTGTCTGGTGTCACAGTCAGTGTAGATGTGGGCAAACCTGCAAAGAAAGTCACAATTTGACTCAAAACACACACAAGACGTGAGTTTGCAGTGCAGAGCGACAATCATATGACACAAAGGTCAAAGGTGTTGTAATACAAATCCATATGAATCCAGGAATTTAATCCAAGTCTTCAGAAGAGATATGATCAGTTTATATTTTAAACAGATTGTATCTTAGGCTTTTATTCACATATTCACATGCTTTTTGGCTCTTCTAAGTTTTGGTTTCCTGGACTTTTAATGGAAGAACAGAAACCTCTCAGGTTTATTCAGGTTTCTTAATTTGTGTTTCAGAGATTATTCAAAGTCTTCTGGGTTTGGAAGCACATGAGTCTGAGTAAATGAACTGTGTGTAAAAATAACTGCATTCATCTCTCTAAAACAACAAACACTGATCACTGCACAGCATCTGTTCTGTAAAGAAACATCTTATACAGTTCTGCATCTGAACAGAATAATGACTAAAAGTGAATTGCTTCAGTCCTCTTATAAGAACAGATGTGAATAAATGCTGCTGTTCTCGTCATCATCACTGCACTCAGGGGCGGACTGGAACAAAATTTCAGGCCGGGAAATCTCACACTCATCCAGGCCATCTCATACACCCACAACAAATGTTTAAACCGGAAAACAATATTTTTTGTATGGCCATCATCATCATTGCATAAAAAAAGTTTCAATTCCTAGGCTGGGGCCGTGCAAAAATAATTAAAGGTTATCTTTTGAACTTCCATTTTCCTTTTTAGTCTCTTCATTTTGCCTGACATCTCTGTCTCTCATGTGTACGTTTACTTTTTTCACTAATTTTCTTGCACCTGTCACTTTTCCATCAACACATCTCCACCTTGTTGCAAAACAGACACCTCATTGTAATTTGTTTGCACATTTATTTTAGAAAAAATTAAGTATAACATTATTGTTTTATCTTGTCAAAATTAGCACAAAAATAGCTACATCTTGAATATATCTTTATAGAACAATCTTAAAATTTAATATGTTTTTGCATTATCATGGGTCATGTTTGGTCCTAAGGAAAATTAACCATGGTATTATTAGACCTATGGTAAAAGTAACCATGTTTTTTGTGGATTGACTTCTATTTGTATGACCAGAGTTTTACTACAAATACCATGGTGAAACTATATCGTGTAGCAAAACCATTATTCATTTGTGGTTACCATGGTTTAACTATAGTAACCATGGTTTTGGTTTTATTTTTAGTAAAACCAGGTAAATTTTCCTAAGGGTTGTGTTGTTGTCTGCCATAACTCCTCCTAAACCCGTTATAAAACTATGTGAATATTTATCTGCTAAATTCCTTCTCTGTACAATAGTAATTATGTCCTTTTGTTAAGTTTGCAGTAATTGACAGCTACTGCTAACATTTGCTAGCAGTTTAATGTTTAAAGATAAACAAAGATAAAACTACAATAGTCTATGTACGGATGTAACTGACCTGCACTTGAAGTCATAAACAGGACAGTTTAGCCTCTCTGCTCCACCTGGAGCTTCCACTCCATTCTAGAGCCTCGCATCCTTTTGGCGGACGCGCGGAGCGCGCGCGAGGCGAATCTCGTTGCCAGTCAAGACTAACCGATTCATGATATATTAGTTTTATTATTGAATGGCGAATTCGGAAATAATCACTTTAGTACATTCGACAGGCAACAAAAACAACAACAACAACAATATAAATAAAAAATAATATATAAAAAAAAAATGTAGGGCAGCGGGCCAAATTGGCTGCCAGGCCAGCGGGAATTCTCCCGGTGCTCCCGATGGCCAGTCCGCCCCTGACTGCACTCACAGCTGATTGGTCCAATATCTGTTACAAACTATACTAGAACATAATCTGACTGTGCGCATGATAGGTCAGTCAAACTAAGATCAAGTTTACCTGGTTATCTACTCAATCTGTTTGCTTTGAAATGATGTAAGGAAAAATGAACACTCACCTGATACTGTCAGTTTAACTCTGTCACTCATCTGTGAGTATGTTGGTGCTTTTGACTGAGATCCTTCACAGCTGTACACACCACTATGAGACCAATACACAGATTTGATTTCATAGTTCTGGTCTCGTCCTGCTCTGTAATCTTGTCTGTTGTCTTTATACCAGCTGTACCACCAGTCTCCTGTCTGCTGTATGTCACATGTGAGAGTGACCGTCTCTCCTCTGAACACATGTCTATCAGGATTAACACGAGCTACAGGTTTGGGTCTCTCTGTGAAATGAGCAAAAACAAAAAAATATTTCAGATGATCTGTGCTGCTTAAATTATTATATATTTTTTTTATTATTTGACATTTAGTTTAACTGACAACACTTTGTTATTGTATGACATCAATTATCATGTTTATAATAAAAACACAAAGTTGTCTGCCATTAAAAAATGTATAGAAAGTAAAAGAGCACTGACCTGTTACTGTTATCTTAACTTCATTACTGTACTCGCTGTAGTAGTTTTCTCGTTGTGCTCTACATTGGTATCTTCCTCCATCAGAGACTCTCACAGACCTGATTGTTTTAGTTGCATCACCCGTGGATTCAGTGTTTGAGTCTTTGCTCCAGTGAATTGTCCATCCAGTTAACTGTCTCACATCACAGCTCAGAGTAACTGTGTCTCCAGTGAACACTGAACTCTCAGGAGTTACAGTCAGAGTCGGCTGAGGTTTATCTGTAAGTGTAAGTCATTTATTTACTCATTTTAAAACATCGGGGCCGGGCTGAAATGCAGGGCTCTAGCGTTCCCCTTGGTAGAAATCACGTTTCCCCCTCTGGGAATCCGTCACATTCTATTCCTCATGTTTTGAATTTATTTGACCATTTTGGATCTCTCTCTGGGTTTAAAATTAATTGGAGTAAGTCATGTCTACTTCCCCTCAATTCTAAAATTGATTCCATGTCCCTTTCCATATCTATTCCATTGGTTCAAAACTTTAAGTACTTAGGGATAGATGCAGAAAATCCTCTCAAAAAAACTATAATAGTAATCTAGCCAAAGTATCCTCAGATTTGGAAATTTGTTCTCTGCTTCCTACTTCTTTTCAGGCTCGTATATCGGTGATTAAAGTGAATGTTCTCCCACATATTCATTTATTTTCTTCCATGATTCCTCTCGCTCCACCGGTTGGCTACTGGAACAAACTTGATGCATGTGTCTCACGGGAAAACGTCCTCGTATTAAACTGACTACCTTACAACGATGTAGATTACATGGAGGTCTTTCTTTCCCCAATTTTAGACTGTATTCTCAAGCCTTTTCCCTCAGCCGTTTATCAGTTTGGTTTGATCCTGACGCTTCTGTGGGGGGGGGGGGGGGGGTCCCGCTTAGGCAGTGTAAATCTTGGTTTGGTCCCATTGTAACCCACCTCCTCTCCACATGGAGGGATGTTGAAAGACGTTCACAACTAGTTACAATATGGCCACAATAATAATCTTTTGTCAGGCAGTGCTCCATTTCATTGTCTGCACTGGACTCATAATAAAGTAAACACTCTGGGAGGTATATATGATGATAGTGGTTTAAAATCCTTCCAGAATCTCAAAACTCAATACAATCTGCCAGGCACCTCCTTCTTTATGTATTGGTGCATTAGATCGACCCTACGAGCATATGGGGTGCCTTGGAACTCTCAACTGCCTGTTCACCCTTTGCACAAGCTACTCCTTCCTTCTGAGGAATCTCCCTCCTCTGCTTCAGTCATCTATCTCTTTCTTCTTGAGCATTCATACAAACCTCTATCTATTACAACTGTTTGGGCTAAGGATCTTAATGAGGATGTGCACGTTTTATTTTCGGATCAGGTATGAGGTATGTTTAAATTGTCTTTTAAAAACCCTAATCACCAAATGATTCATTGGAAATTGCTGCATAGGGTTTACTTGACTCCAATAAAATGTTTTTATATGAATCTGTCGTCTTCTCCTAAGTGTAATCTCTATTCACAAGGATCTTTAGGCACGTTTTTGCATGTTTTTTGGGAGTGCCCCTCTCTCTCACCTTTTTGGACTCAGCTCTCAAAGGACCTATATATCAACATAAAAGCATTCATTAATTGTAATACTACTTTTGTAGTATACAGGTTATCATGTAAATGTGGATGCTTTTATGTAGGCCGGACCAAGAGACGTCTCAAAGACAGAATATCGGAGCACAAAAATGCCATTAGAAAAGCCAATTTGGATTATCCCACGGCAAAACACTTCCAAAATATTGACAATAGTAATCCAGAAGGCCTAGTGGTTGAGGGTTTAGAAACGATCAAAAAGATCATTCGGGGTGGTGACAGATTAAAATCACTTTTACAGAGAGAAACATTTTATATATATGAATTACAGGCCACAATATACCCTGGGTTGAATGAAGAAATAGATTTCAGTCCTTTCTTGTGATCATTTTTTTTCTCTCTCTCTCTCTCTCTCTCACTCTCTCTCTCTATATATATATATATATATATATATATATATATATATATATATATATATATATATATATATATATATGTATATGTATATGTATATGTATATGTATATGTATATGTATATGTATATATATATATATATATATGTATATGTGTGTGTGTGTGTGTTTGGGCTTAACTTG
Source organism: Aspiorhynchus laticeps (assembly GCA_023376895.1). Classification (NCBI taxonomy): domain Eukaryota; kingdom Metazoa; phylum Chordata; class Actinopteri; order Cypriniformes; family Cyprinidae; genus Aspiorhynchus; species Aspiorhynchus laticeps. Next base: position 7,389,451 of record CM041795.1, read on the forward strand.
TAATGTAGCCTCCTAGTGGACTCTTTTTGTATGTGTACATTTACAATGTGGACTGTTTTTTTGTTTTCATTCTCTTGTATGTGAACACTCACATCCAGCCACCTAGTGGATTGTTTTGGTATGCTTCATGTGGTAATTTACCATGTCACTCAGGCAGGGCCGTAGCTAGAGGATTGGGGGGCCCCTGAAAAAATATTGATGTGGGCCCCCCACACACACACATATCATATACTGTACAATATACAAGCATGGAACCAAATTGCATGCTTTTCTTGTGGTTTTCATAATATCTCAGTTATACAACTAATAACATATTAGAATTATTCACAGAACATGGGCCTATATAGTATAATTCCTGGATTTTGTGGGGCCCCCTGGGCGGTGGGGGCCCCTAGAATTGTCACCACCTTTCACCCCACTAGCAACGGCCCTGCACTCAGGTGTTACTAATTAGTATACACAAAAGGGGAAATTGTTTGTCTGGGAAGAAGGCGTTTTGCGCCGCTACGAGTGGGTTGTTTCTTCCCATGTCTTTCTATTTTAATTCTCTACCATGAAATAGCCAGTGAAATAAAGGCTTTTTTAATATTTTTGAAGAAGATTGCCTTGGATTTTTCTTTTTGACCTATCATATTTGTTGGGTACTCAGATATGTTTGAATCCGCGCCATTTTTTCATGAATGACTTTGGGACTTCACCTTGTCCATCCAACAAAGGTGTTTACTGTTAGCTGCTCTCACAGCAGCAAAAAAAATGCTAGTCAACTGTTGGAATCCTCACACAATGGACAGACGAACCTGGACGGTGTATTTGTTGGACATTATCTCGATGGAACTCTCAACTTCTCGTATACATGGGTCTAATGTGAAGTGTTTAGAAGCACAAAACGAGGATCTGTAAAGAAAAATGTCAGAGGATTTCGATGTAAGCCAAGAGGAGACTGGTTTTCCTTTGCTAAAGTAAGGAAACTTAGCTTCCTTAAACTTGTGAGACTAGCATATATCAGAGGCACGCACACGACTATGTAGGGTTGGGTATCGTTTTTTTTTTTCTTCGATACCGGTGCCAAATCGATACTTTTAAAACGGTACCGGTGCCCTGAACCGATACTTATATAAAAAAAAAAAAAATTCCAATTAATAATTGGATTGGCCATTAGCACTAAACACATGATGTCGTTTTCATTCATACTGAACACCAGAGGGCGCCCTCGCACAAAAAATCCACATATCCAGTCACAGAAGTAGCAGAACTCATGAAGCTCCAGGAAATCCCCAATATGTACAAGGGCATTGCTATCTCTGTAACTGAGTAAACAGAAGATATAAACGTTTTGAATGATAAAGCAAATACAATAAACACTCGACTACGACAATGTATAGTTTATCTGTGTTATTCAAGCCATCTCTGATATTTTCATAATAATTAATATTTATAATCCATTGCTAATCAATGCATTAGTAGCCTATGGAACATATTTTCTGCCTCAATCTGTGACACGAAGCTACATCAGATCACAAAAGGAACCATTTATCTGGTGTTGTGGACTAAAAAAGGTTATAATGTTCTCTTTTGTTGGACAACAGGTTTAAAAACGTGAATACAAGAGAATTTTAGCTTTAGGCATTTTAATTTAAGCTTGTTTAGCTTATCTAGTGAATGATAATTATTAATTAATTAATTAATGATAATTAATTAATTAATGATATTATCTACTTGCTGCCATCAGAGCAAGTGTAATTTCTGCATTCACGCGCTCCTCGGATGCTCTTATTTCCCGAGTTGTGCTTTTAAGTCGGAATGTGAAAACAGCACACTCGCGTTACTACAAAGACTTGTTGAACTTGTATTATTAGAGCTTTCCGACTTGAGTTCACATGCATTTTCTGAGTTGGGAAATTATTTTTCACGTGCAGTGCCGGTGATGATGCTTCTTATGTTCGTTTCGGAGAAACAAAGGACAAATATTTCAATCAATCACTCAGGCATGGCACCGAAATGAGGCACCGAAATCTGCGTTCTGATTCGGTTCTAGTACATACCGGTTACATAGGTACCGGTGCCATATTGGTACTGGGTTTCGGTACTCAAATTAAATTAATTTGACACTTAATTTCTCTGTATTTGTTTTCTGCTTTGTGGTTAATTTATGACTTTATTTGACAAATTGAACAGAGGAAAAAAACAATGATCAATGGTCATTAATTACAGTGTAAAGTTTTGCAACAAACTACCATTTTAACCTACTTTTTTATATAATTTATCATTGTTTATCATCATGAGGAACTACACAGACAAATGATTCTGAGTGAAGGTGAATGACTGCAAAATAGACAAATCATCAGCAAAGAGACAAATGTGGGATCCTCATATGGTTCATGTAGACAAGTAAACTACTACACAATTCACATTTGTTTAATAAATCAAATATACTGCAGTACAGCACAGTACCTTGAGTGAGTCCAGCGTGGATGAAGGACATCAGCACTAAAAGCAGAAGAAACACATATGAAACATTTCCATTCATTCAACACAATGTAGATCACTGAAACATGTCTAGAGTTTGAACTGAAAGAGTTTTTCTATGTTTCCATGAGAAGCGATGCTGGAGATTCTCCATCATTTATCATCAACAGAATGACGTCACAGGACTCATGAACCGATACGAGAGTCGATTCTCTGATGGATTCACTGCTGCTCAGAGAAGATTCACAACATACAACACATGACCATACTCTCATCAACCAATGTGACGCCAGACAGTGAAGTTCTGTCTCTTTAAGTGTTCATGCTTGTTTTGAGTTTGAGTTTTCTTTAGTATTCTTTATAAATGAACAACTGAACAACTTCTTAAACTCAAACTGACACCTGAACCATTTTCAATCTGGAAACTGTGTTCCTGTGGCTCAGTGGTAGAGCATTGCGTTAGCAGCGCAAAAGGTTGTGAGTTCAATTCCCAAGGAACACACATACTGATAAAAAATGTATAGCCTGAATGCATTGTAAGTCGCTTTGGATAAAAGCGTCTGCTAAATGCATAAATGTAAATGTAAATGTGGTTTCTGACCTCATCACAGCACAGAGACAGAGCTCATGAAGATAATCAATGATATTCAATTAAACACTGATTCTGGCAAAATATCAGTGCTGGTACTCAGTCTCAGTGCTGCGTTTGCAGAGCCGATCCTAGACTTCAGGGGGCCCTCAGCAAAACTTTGTTGGGGCCCCAAAATGCTAAACCCCTTAAACTATTCTTTCAGAGCAGTTTCACTGTTAAAACAACAGTGAGTTAAAAAAAACAGTCAGTAATACAAGAAAGGAAGAAAATTACAAAAACAATAAGGCAAATACAACAGAAAAAAAAAAATAATAATAAAATAAACAATTTAGCCTACAATCCTACATAGAAATTGATTAAAGTAATCAAATATATAAATAATTAACTGCATAGAGCTCAACGCGCTGCAAATAGAAAAAGCACCAGCAAATCAAGAAAACATCTTCATCAGTTTGACAGCAGGTGCTGCAAATACTCACAACACAAACAGATAAAGAAACGTGCTTCAAATACAATTCTTTATCTCTTTTTCTCCTTTTCTTTTGTTGTTTGATGAACAGATGATGACAGACAGCGTCAGGTTTATACCGGAGGATGCTGTCACAGAATGCACAGATCTATATACTGACTAGCATTCGATTACTTTTCAAAATGTTTATGTTTATTAAAGACATAACTGACTGTGTTTAGTGAAAACTCACCAAGACAGACATTTTGACATATACATAGCACAAAGTAGCCTATATTTGTCTGTGTTTCACTCCGTCTCGAATCACGCTCACGGAAAGTACTTGAGAAACCGCAGCTCAGTGCTTTGAACTCATGTTTTAGTATCGAGGAAGAACGGTATGAGACTGTATATGACCGTCACATTACATGATTTGACTGGTTTGGATGTTACATAGAAAGGGCGACAGTGCATTAAAGGAACATTCATGTTTTCATAACCGCTGACCAAAATCAAAAAAGAAACTGAAATTAAATCATCTTTGAGAGTAAGGGGGGCTCCTGGTGTTTTGGGGCCCTATGCAACATGTGTACTTTGCGTATAGGATCGGCTCTGTGCGTCTGACACTGTCGATCATAATATACTTCTAGAGAGACTGGAAAACTGGGCAGGGTTTTCTGGGATGGTCCTCAAATGGTTCAGAATCAGAATCAGAATCAGAATGAGCTTTATTGGCCAGGTATGTTTACACATACGAGGAATTTGTTATAGTGACAAAGCTCCACAGTGCAACAGAATGACAGCAACGGGACAGGACACAGACAACAAAAGAACACTATACAAATATACAAATATACAAATAGGCAATGTAAAAAAAAAAAAAAAAATAAAATAAAAAAAGCAAAAACACTATGCAATACAGACAATCATGTGTGTACAGGTCTGACGTGCAAATTTGAAATGGAAAAAATTTCAATAAAAAAATATTATATATGTATGTGCGGTGAATAAATAGTTGTAAAATAGTGTTGTGTGTTCCACGTTAATGTCAGGTGTTCATGAGATGGATTGCTTGGGGGAAGAAACTGTTCCTGTGTCTGGTCGTTCTGGTGCTCAGAGCTCTGTAGCGTCGACCAGACGGCAGCAGTTCAAAGAGGGAGTGTGCTGGGTGTGAGGGGTCCAGAGTGATTTTGCCAGCCCTTTTGCTCACTCTGGATAAGTACAGTTCTTGGAGAGTAGGGAGGGTTGTACCAACGATTCGCTCAGCAGTCCGGACTACCCTCTGTAGTCCTCTGAGGTCAGATTGGGTAGCTGAGCTGAACCAGACAGTTATTGATGTGCAGAGGACGGATTCAATGATGGCAGAGTAGAACTGTTTCAGCAGCTCCTGTGGTAGGTTGAACTTCCTCAGCTGGCGAAGGAAGTACAACCTCTGTTGGGCCTTTTTCACAATGGAGTCTATGTGAATGACCCACTTCAGGTCCTGGGAGATGGTGGTGCCCAGGAACCTGAATGACTCCACTGCAGTCACCGTGCTGTTCATGATGGTGAGTGGGGGGAGAGCAGGGGGGTTTCTCCTGAAGTCCACAATCATCTCCACTGTTTTGAGCGTGTTAAGCTCCAGGTTGTTAAGACTGCACCAGACAGCCAGCTCCTTAACCTCCTGTCTGTAGGCAGACTCGTCACCGTCCTGAATGAGGCCGATCAGTGTGGTGTCGTCTGCAAACTTCAGGAGCTTGACAGAGGGGTCTTTAGAGGTGCAGTCGTTGGTGTAGAGGGAGAAGAGCAGTGGGGAGAGAACGCAGCCCTGAGGGGCTCCAGTGCTGGTGGTGCGGGTGCTGGATGTGTATTTTCCCAGCCTCACAAGCTGCTGCCTGTCTGTCAGGAAGCTGTTGATCCACTGGAGGTAGGGACGGAGAGCTGTGTCAGTTTATTCTGAAGGGTGTCCGGGATGATGGTGTTAAAAGCAGAGCTGAAGTCTACAAACAGGATCCTCACATAAGTCCCTGGTCTGTCCAGATGCTGCAGGGTGAAGTGCAATCCCATGTTGACTGCATCATCCACAGACCTGTTTGCTCTGTAGGCAAACTGCAGGGGGTCCAGTAAGGGTCCAGTGGAGGCCTTCAGATAAGCCAAAACCAGTCTTTCAAATGATTTCATGACCACAGACGTTAGAGCCACAGGTCTGTAGTCATTAAGTCCAGTAATTTTGGGTTTCTTTGGGACAGGGATGATGGTGGAGCGTTTGAAGCATGAGGGGACTTCGCACAGCTCCAGTGATCTGTTGAAGATCTGTGTGAAAATGGGGGCTAGCTAGTCAGCACAGGATTTAAGGCAGGCTGGTGACACACCGTCTGGGCCTGGTGCTTTCCTTCTTTTGTTCTTTATGAAGGCCTGCCGCACGTCATCTTCACTTATTTTCAGTGCAGGTGTGGGGGAGAGGGGGGTTGCTGGAGGTGTTAATGGTTGTGTGGAGAGGTGTTCAGGGCGGGTGTGGGGTGTTTTTTCAAACCTGCAGCAAAAGACATTCAAATCGTCTGCTAATTGTTGATTCTCCACAGTACTGGGGGATGGTGTCTTGTAATTTGTAAGGTCTTTCATACCTTTCCACACTGAAGCAGAATCACTGGAAGAGAACTGAATCCTTAGCTTGTCAGAATAATTCCTCTTAGCCACCCTGATCTCCTTTTCCAGTGTGTATTTGGCCTGTTTATACAAGACTTTATCCCCCATTCTGTAAGCATCTTCTTTGGCCTGACGGAGCTGTCTGAGTTTTGCTGTGAACCATGGTTTGTCGTTGTTGTAGGTTAAACGAGTCCTGGTAGGAATACACATATCTTCACAGAAACTGATATATGATGTTACAGTCTCTGTGAGTTCGTCCAAATCGGTGGCAGCAGCTTCAAAAACAGTCCAATCAGTGAGGTCAAAACAAGCTTTTAAATCTTGCTCCGCTTCAGCGGTCCATCTTTTAACAGTTTTTAATACAGGTTTTTCAGATTTGAGTTTCTGCCTGTAGGTTGGTATAAGATGAACTAAACAATGATCAGAGAGTCCTAAAGCTGCTCGAGGGACAGAGTGATATGCATCCTTTATCGCTGTGTAACAGTGATCCAATGTATTACTGTCTCTGGTGGGGCATGTGATGTGCTGTCTGTATTTTGGCAGTTCGCGTGAGAGATTTGCTTTATTAAAGTCACCGAGAATGATTAAAACAGAATCCGGGTGTTGTTGCTCAGTCTCTGTGATCTGATCAGCGAGTTTCTGTAAAGCTGATCTGGCGTTCGCGTGCGGTGGAATGTAAACACTCACGAGAATAAACGAACAGAACTCCCGCGGCGAATAGAACGGCTTGCAGTTAATGAAGAGCGTTTCTAGATCATAACAGCACATCTTCTTTAACACAGTTACATCTGTACACCACCTCTCATTGATGTAGAAGCACGTCCCGCCGCCGCGCGATTTCCCCGTTGATTCTGCCTCGCGATCTGCTCTGATCAGCTGGAAGTTGGGAAGATGTAACGCGCTGTCCGGTATGGTATCCTTCAGCCAGGTTTCCGTAAAACACAGAGCAGCAGAGTTTGAGAAATCCTTATTTATCCGGGAGAGCAGGAGAAGTTCGTTCGTTTTGTTGTGTAGAGAGCGGAGATTCGCGAGATGGATGCTAGGCAACGGCGTTCTTAATCCGCACTGGCGAAGTTTCACAAGCGCGCCGGCTCGCTTCCCCCGTCTGCGCGACCTGTAGCATCTAAACAACACCGCAGCTCCGCCAACTATAATGTCCAGCAAAGCGTCCGAGTAATCAAAATACGGTAAAAGATTTTGTGGTGTGTTCTGCCGAATGTTCAGCAGTTCATCCCTGGTAAAGCTGGTCGTGCTTGAGAAACAAAAAACAGGAAAAACAAACAAAAACAGTACAAACACTGGAGAGCAAAGCACAGTAGCTGCCATCTGCAGCGCCATCACGAGCTATCAATATAAATATTAATGTGATCATTCACACTACTGATGCTTCACTGGAACAAAACAAACTACAGACTACAAACCACATCAGGTCACAGTGTTTGAGAAACACACCGCCTCACTTCCTGTTTGAGACTGACATCATCAGCTTAACCCTCATGTTGTGTTCAGGTCATTTTGACCCAGAGATGATTTTATTTTTCCCACAAATGCAAGTTAATGTTCTTGCATTGAGTTAAAACTTACTCCCCCAAACATCATTGATCTGAGCCTAAAGCACACTAGTGTGATAAACAGTGCAAATTAGTTTCATAATGTTATTGAATATTGGCAAAATTATCCACAAATAATGTTTCTCTCAAAAACTGAGGTGCATAAACTCAGATTAATGACTCCTACGATCAATCATTTCCAAAAACAAATACAAATTATTTCCTAATTGAAAGAAAACAAGCTGACAAAAGATTGAATCCAATATTTGGAGATAATATAGCATAATAGATTACAGAGAGATTTTTTTTTTTTTTTTTTTAAAAGCTGGCCGTTTTTGACCAGGAACACTAAAGGTGCTAATAGACCAATTTGGAGTTATGTCACTTGCAGCTGCGCGTGCATAATGGTGGCAGAAAAACACTGGTAACAACTGGCGGAATAGAGTTAATAAGAGAAAATGGAATAATATATATTTTTGTGCCTTTGGATGTCAGAATCGGAATGCAAATCATTTTTATAGAATAGTGTCATCAATGACGCCATTTGAAGCTAAATTCAGACGTTTAAACGGACAGACTATGGATAAAAACTGCTATGATTACTCTACTTTTAAAGCATAAATTTGATTTAAACTATAGATCTACATAATATTCACATATGCAGTTCATAGGGGACGTATTGTATTAGCTCTACAGTTACAGCATGAAATGCTATTTAAACCTATTTCTATTAACATTTTACATAACATTTATTTACTTAATATTACAATTCTGACCTTTTTTTCTCTCAAATGCAAGATTATATCTCCTCGTTTGGACTTTATAACTTGATTTAACTCAACAATAGTGAGTTTGTTAATTCTGAGGAAAAAAAGCCAGAAGTGTGGGATATAAACTCATGATTCTGAGCCGAGGGGAAAAGAGAATGACGAGCTGTTTTTCTTTATCAGAATTGTGAGATATAATCTAGGAATTGTGAGAATAAAGTCAGAATTTTGAAATATAAACTCAAATTTACTTTTATTCCATGGCTTCCAGACAGCTTCTTGAAAACTGTCATTTTCTGCCACCATGATAGGCTCTGCCCACAAAAACAACATCACTGTCTGCAAACACTGAACTGGTCTACAGGGTTTTCAACAGCACAAGGGTTCATTGTGACATTATAGTGGCCATGAAAAGAATTTGAACACTTAGGTGTTTTCACATAAAGTGTATTTTAAATGAACCAAATCCAGTTCAGTTAAAGTTCAGAAAGTGACCCAGCGGCGAGTGACCTCAGTACATTTAGTGTTCACAATGTAAAGAACTTCATAGAATCACAAAAGGGCCCAAAGTGATGTGGTCTGAGTATGTATATTAAGGGTGAATCCCATTTCTCTGTCTTACACCTTCCCCTTAGTTTTGCGCGTTCACGTGAGAGTAAGGGCTATCCCAATTCTGGTTTTGATCGAGGGGTAGGGCTAAGATGAAGTGGTAGATACCCCTTAAAACCAAGCATTTTCGCGAGCTTACGTGAAACCAAGGGGTACCCAGAACACACTGCGCAACCGGCAACAATGTCGGCCAGATCATCCAGAGAGTCACATTTTAGGCTTAAATAATTGATTTAAGAATTACGAGAGTCTTGTTTTGTGCTCTACACAGTCCTGTACATATATATATGCAACCATGTTCTTAATTGAAACGTTTTAAAAATCGCTAGTTTGCTACGCTAACGTTACATCGCTGATTTGCACAACAATCGCAAAAACATCACTAATAAAACCCACGCAATCGACATACACACACTTGCAGACGGCATCTTGGAAGTTTGTGATCAACACTTGTCGCCTCTGGTGACGTAGCAGCCAGCTAGAGACGATGTACGATGACGTAACCGTAACCAAGTGGTGTCTCATTTCATAGGGGTATGTTTTCACCCCTAGCGCTTACCACTCGGTTTCGAGGGACAAGGGCTAGGGGTAAGATGAAGGGGTAGGGGAAGGGGAAGGGGTAAGACAGAGAAATGGGATTCACCCTAAGTATATTATGAAACAATATGTTGTTTAAAATGAAGACAAAAGACACGTTCTGATTGTAGAGCATTAGTGTAACATGTTCATATGTTAATGTACTGAACTACAGCTGTGTTTTTTCTGCAAAGAACGTGAGAACTGACTTCACACATCCTCGAAAAATGACTCTGAGACAAACTGGTTAAAAGTACATGAAGTGTCTCAGAAAACAGAAGTTAGTTCTGAGAAAAGTTTGAGCATATTTTTTTAGCAGATGCTGATTGTTTGACATTCTGTGTTTAATGCAATTAAATTCAGTCATTTTAAGTGTGATTTAAGCATCCACATTTTTGACTATTAAATATGAGAAAACAGAGACTCTTAAATGTGATATTAGACAGATGGATCTCTAAGAAGGGGAAGTAAATGAAAATGACAGGCACATGTTGCTGTGAATCTTTTGCTCTTCTGATAGTATTTTGAGGTTTATGAAACTACAACCCCAAATCAGAAAAAGTTGGGACAGTATGGAAAATGCAAATAAAAAAAGAAAGTAGTGATTTCTAAATTTACTTTGACTTGTATTTCATTGCAGACAATATGAACACAAAATATTTCATGTTTTGTCTGGTCAACTTCATGTCATTTGTAAATATACATCCTTTCCTGTCATTCAGACCTGCAACACATTCCAAAAAAAGTTGGGACAGGAGCAATTTAGGGCTAGTAATGAGGTAAATTGGTTAAATTATGTGATTTGAAACAGTTGATGTCAACAGGTGATTGTAATTATGATTTGGTACAAAAGCAGCATCCAAAAAAGGTCTAGTCCTTTAGGAGCAAAGATGGGCCGAGGATCGCCAGTTTGCCAACAAATACGTGAGAAAATTATTGAAATGTTTAAAAACAATGTTCCTCAAAGAAAGATAGGAAGAGATTTGGATATTTCACCTTCAACAGTGCATAACATAATTAAAAGACTCAAGGAATCTGGAGGAATTTCAGTGCGTAAAGGACAAGGGCGCAAGCCTAAGCTGAACAACCGTGATCTCCGATCCCTCAGGCGGCACTGCATCAAGAATCGTCATTCATCTATAAGCGATATCACCACATGGGCTCAGGACTACTTTGGCAAACCTTTGTCAAGTACCACAATACGTAGTTACATCCACAAATGCCAGTTAAAACTGTACTGTGCCAAAAGGAAGCCCTATGTTAACAGTGTCCAGAAGCGCCGTCGACTTCTCTGGGCTCGGAGGTATCTGGGATGGACCATCACACAGTGGAAACGTGTACTGTGGTCAGATGAATCAGTATTTCAGGTATTTTTTGGGAGGAATGGACGCCGTGTGCTCCGGACCAAAGAAGAAAAGGATCATCCAGACTGTTACCAGCAATAAGTCCAAAAGCCAGGGTCTGTCATGGTATGGGGTTGTGTCAGTGCCCTTGGCAAAGGTAACTTGCACTTCTGTGATGGCACCATTAATGCTGAAAAGTACATAGAGATTTTGGAGCACAATATGCTGCCTTCAAGAAGACATCTTTTCCAGGGACGTCCATGCATATTTCAACAAGACAATGCAAAACCACATTCTGCACACATTACAAAGTCCTGGCTGCGGAGGAAGAGGGTACGGGTACTTGACTGGCCTGCCTGCAGTCCCGACCTGTCTCCAATAGAGAATGTGTGGCGCATTTTGAAGCGCAAAATGCAACAACGAAGACCCCGTACTGTTGCCCACCTTAAGACTTGTTTGCAGGAAGAATGGGACAAAATTACACCTGAAACACTTCATCACTTGGTGTCTTCAGTCCCTAAACGTCTTTTAAGTGTTGTGAAAAGGAATGGCAACATTACAAAGTGGTAAATGCTTTACTGTCCCAACTTTTTTTGGAATGTGTTGCAAGTCTGAATGACAGGAAAGGATGTATATTTACAAATGACATGAAGTTGACCAGACAAAACATGAAATATTTTGTGTTCATATTGTCTGCAATGAAATACAAGTCAAAGTAAATTTAGAAATCACTACTTTCTTTTTTTATTTGCGTTTTCCATACTGTCCCAACTTTTTCTGATTTGGGGTTGTAAAAATCCAGAATAAGAATAACTATCTTCCCCACTGGTTAAAACCATAGAGCAGAAATAAGCAAATATTAAGAATGCAAGCAAATATTAACTTTAATGTGATCATTCACACTACTGATGCTTCACTGGAACAAAGCAAACTACAGACTACAAACCACATCAGGTCACCGCCTCACTTCCTGGTGTTGCCATCTAATATAATTGTGACATATAGCCAAAGAAATTTGAACACTTAGGTGTTTTCACATAAAGTATATTTTAAATGAACCAAACCCAGTTCAGTTAAAGTGAATCAGAAAGAGAACCAGCAGCAAGTGACATCAATACTTTTGCTGTTCACAATCAAACTAAAAAACACCTGAAATGATGTGGTCTGAGTAAGTTTTATTTGTAGGTCCTTTTAGCAGGTCTGAGATCATTTGAGGTGTTACTCAAATAAACTAGGTATGAAAACACCCTTAAACCATTAAACCAAGACAAAACAATTGGCAGAAATGTAGCACAAGCACTGTTTTCACTCAAAACATTTCACAAAATAAAGTTATGAAACAATAAATATGTTGTTCAAAATGAAGACCAAGATTGTCCAGCATTAGTGGAACATGTTCATATATTCATGTAAAGAACTACAGCTGTGTTTTTTCTGCTGAGAATGTGAGAAGATCTGACACACATCCGCTAAAAATGACACTTAGACAAACTGGTTAAAAATAATTGAAAAACCAACGTTAATTCTGAGAAAAGCATGAACATTTCTTTTTTTTTTTTTTTAAATGTCACTTGTTTGATATATTGTGTTTGCTGCAATGAAATTCTGTAATTTTTAAGTGTGATTTTCGGACCACTAAATGGACAATTTCATTTTTAATAAGAGGGGCAGAAAGAATGAAAAGTGACAGATAAACTTCTCAAACTCTCTGAATCTCTAATGGAGAGACTATTTAAAGATACAGTACCATACAACACCAAACTCATATTAACACAAATACATCTGATTGAACTGAACTGCTGAAAATAAGAAGAGTATCACATCATAAACAGCAAAAGCACATGTCCACAGCGTCTCCATCTTTCACGTGCAGCACAGATAAATGCATGTTCTCTGAAACTCTGTATCTGATCCACACGTAACATATCATCACATTGAATCTGAACAATAAATAATATGATAAGCAGCAAGACTGTGGATTCTTAGACCCTCCTACACACAATCATTCTTTTATCTTCAGTTGAATACGGGGTAACTTTTTATTTCGATAGTCCACTTTAGACATTCTACTAACAGTAAGTAACTTTGCAACTACATGTCAGCTAGCAGTCATTAGAGTATTAGTAGACTGTCTGCTTAATATCTTCTAACACTTATTTCCACAACATACAACTTATTGACTATAAAAAACTTTGCAAGTATATTACAATTATTCTTCTAACCCTAAACCTACCCTAACAGTCCACTCTGAGAGTTAGTAGACATGTAGTTGCAAATGAATGAGAAGTAGTTATTATGTATGTAGTTGACATGTAGTTACAAAGTTACTAAGTTAGTAGAATGTCTAAAGTGGACTATCAAAATAAAGTGTAACCGAATACAGAAAAAAAAAAAAACAGAAGATAGAGTAGAATATAATGAAATACTCACAGAGCATGAGAGGCAGTGCACTGGACCCCATACTGACACATTAATAGACTGTTTTAACAGAGATGCGTGCACTAAATCAAACACTTCCTGTGTTTCACACTTCAAGAAGAGATGAGGGAGGAGACTAAACTCTACACAGAAACACAAAATAGGAAGAAAAAGACATCCATTCTAAGATATTTAGCTGCTCTTTCAGTGTATGTAAGTTGTTGAAGCTGTTTTTCTGCTGAAAAGACTATTTCACAGAGAATGTCTCCAGGTAATTGTTCTCACACTGCATTATTTTGTTGTTCACAGCCAGAGCCGCACACATTACAGACAGACCAGTGAATAAAGTCAAATCATGAGGTGAATAATGTAGACCTGTTCATGTAAGACCTGCTCTTATTTGAGTTATTCTCATGTCAACAATTGCAGTGGCTCTGTTAATGACAACTAATCTGCTTTTACACAATAATTGAGATAATCAACAAGTAATCCAATGTATATGTTTTTAAATTCTGGCAATATCTGCGTATTTTCCGTCTATTTGTAGTTTATTAAAACATGATTCCTGTAATACTGTCATGAAAGTATTATTGCTTACATCACCATATTTCAAATATAAAGACTTTGCAGCAACAATAACCCAGAATCAAAACTCAGTCTAATTGTTGACATGAAAATATATGAAGAAAGTAAACAAAGAGATAAAGTTTAAAGGAGTGATTGATTGTGATTTCACTTTTTTAACTTTAGTTAGTGTGTAATGTTGCTGGTAGGGACTACAACGAGCTTCTTCCTGGGTTGGTGACATCACAAACCCAGTAATTTACATAAACCCCTCCCCCGGGAACAAAGGGGGCGGGGCCATGTTGCTCTGCTTTAGAGAAGAGGAAGAGTTGTTGTCATGCCATCAAAACTAGGGGTGCACGAAAAAGTCTATCCATATATGAATCGTGATTCTGTCTTCTAACGATTCTAATGGATTCACACGTTTCAAAATCAATGTTCTAAAGCAGCGGTTATTAATCCTTTTCCTCTCTCTCTCTCATTCAGACCACCAGCTCATCAGATCCATCAATGAACTGTGTTCCAATTATACACTTTGTGTACAGACAGACAGATATTTTTCACATAACTACGAGAAGCATTAAACACGGATTAAACGCTGGCAAATCCTTCTTACTGTAACAAATTAAACATCACTTTACAAAAATGCAACTACGCAATCATGTATTCTGCTGTATTAAAGCATTAATCAGGATACAACCATATATTAAAAGCTAACATAAGCAGTAGCATTTACAAATAACAGTGTATCTAAAAGTATGAGACAACAACAAACAAAAAAACAACAACATACCATTAAGAGCCGTGCCTACACAGGTTCAGCATGATCCTCTTCACTAATATTCTCTGGGTCACAATCGGGCTCAAAATGAAAAGCAATATTGACGACGCCATTGTTTACAACCGGAGCACATGCCGCTGAGCTGAGGGGCGGGACGTTTCTGGAGGTGGTTTAGCGAATCACAAAACACTGAGCCAGCGAACCAATCAGAGCCCATTGTGTAGATCTGAGGGAGGGGCTTCATAAAAACAGGAAATCATCAGAGTATTCATGAGAGAAGGGACAGAGCAGTGTAGAGTCTGTTTCTTTCTTATTCCGAGGTCACTGCAGTCACCAGATCAGATGGTGGATCAGCACCTAGAGACGACCTCTACTACAGCCCTGAACGTCAGCGGAGACCAGGACACCTAGATGAGCCCCAGAGACAGACCCCCAGTGAGGACCCCGTCACCTAGAGAGCCATCAGGAAAAGACCTCGGGAACCTGTTGAGCCCTCCAATCTGACTTTGCAGCAGTTGGAATTGAACTGCGGTGTCGTCTGGCCAGAGGAGAAATGGCCCCCCGACTGAGCCTGGTTTCTCCCAAGGTTTTTTTCTCCGTTCTGTCACCAATGGAGTTTTGGTTCCTTGCCGCTGTCGCCTCTGGCTTGCTTAGTTGGGGACACTTCATTTCCAGCAATATTGTCGACTTGATTGAACAAAATTTTTTTTGAACTGAACTTAGCTGGACGATGCCATCACTGAATTCAACAATGAAATGCCTTTAACTGAAAATTGAGTGTTTAATCTTGTCATTTTACATTATTGACACTATTTTCCCATTTTGATATTGTGCAGTTGCTTTGTCACAATTTGTATTGTTAAAAGCGCTATATAAATAAAGGTGACTTGACTTGACTTAGAATAAAGGTAAATTATGCGAAAAATATTGTTGTTGTTTTTTTTGTTTTGTTTTTTCAAACGAAGCATTAACACATGTTAGACTGCACCCCATAAACACAATCAAGCCTAAAAAAAATCAACCACCCCTTTAAGATATTTCACTTCACATTTGCTATGGTCACACTATCAGAGACAAAATATAAAACATCAACACATGCATAAATGACTTAAAGTGAATATACTGTCATACACAAGTGACACTTCAAGCCTATAAAATGATATTGATTCAGACTGGATGGAGTGACGAGCCGCCACAACAATAGTTCAAGTTCAAGATTTATTTGTCACATACACGATTATACAGAGAGTATTAACCAGCAGTGAAATGTGAGTCAGGTCCGCTCCATGGACAGTGCAATATTATAGAAAACAACACAAAGAAGTATACATAAAATGAAGAAAAAAAAAAGATATAAAGAACAAAATATAAAATAATGTTCATGATAATATACTGTAGACTTAAATATTAAGATAAGCATGACTGTACAAGAGAGGAATGTGCAAATAGGTTGTACATGGTTGACATGTAGCAGCAATCTCAAAAAAATAAATAAAAAAATAGGATATCAAAACACAGAAAGTGATGTGTGCAAATGACACTGTCAGTATGAGGTAGAGAATAATGAGTGTGAATATCTTACTGATTGTGAGTGATTAATAAGTGAAGTCATGATGATGTTAATAGGCTGAGTTTAGGAGCCTGATGGCCTGGGGGAAGAAACTCCTCCTAAGTCACTCAGTTTTTGCCATCAGGCATCGGAAGCGCTTACCAGATGGCAGCAGAGTGAATAGACAGTTTCCAGGGTGATTTGAGTCTTTGGTGATTTTGACAGCTCTGCTTCTGCAGCGTTTGAGGTAGATGTCCTGCAGAGAGGGGAGAGCAGACCCTGAGATGCGCTCAGCTAAGCGCACAACTCTCTGCAAGGTTTTGCAGTCTTGACTGGAGCTGTTTCCATACCACACTGAGATGCACTGAGTCAATACACTTTCTATGGTCCCTGAATAGAAAGTTTTCAGGATTGTTGGTGAGACCCTGAATTTCCTCAGCTGTTGCAGATGGTACAGCCTTTGCCTGGCTTTCTTAACCTGTGTTTGAATGTGTGTAGTCCAAGTCAGGTCCTCGAAGATGTTTACACTGAGGTACTTGAAGCTGCTTACCCTCTCCACAGGGGTCCCACTGATCATAAGAGGAGTGTAGGGCAGCAGGTGTCTCTTTCTGAAGTCCACAATCAGCTCTTTAGTTTTGCTCACATTCAGAGAGAGACAGTTGTCCTGGCACCATGATGTGAGTCTCTCTACCTCATCCAAGTATGCATTCTCATCATTGTTGGAAATGAGGCCCAGAACCACAGTATCATCAGCAAATTTGATAATAGATGTGGAGTTGTGAGAGGACACGCAGTCATGTGTGTAGAGAGAGTAGAGCAGGGGACTCAGGACACAACCCTGAGGGGCTCCTGCGTTCAGGGTGATGGAGTTTGAGGTGAACTGGTCGACTTTCACCACTTGAGGTCTGCCGGTGAGGAAATCTTGAATCCAGTCTCAGAGTGAATTGTTTAGGCCGAGGCCTGTGAGTTTAGAAGTCAGCATGATGGGGACTATGGTGTTGAAAGCTGAGCTATAGTCTATGAATGTCTATGAATAGCAGCCTTGCAAAATTCCCATTGCTGCTGTCAATGTGTGTGAGGGAGGAGTGAAGAATGTGAGAGATGGCATCATCAGTAGATCTATTGGGACAATCTGAAAAGGGTCCAAAGTAAGTTTTCCTTACGTTCACTCTCTTTAGTGCCCTGCGAACCTCGTCCTCCGACACCAACGTGATCTCATGATAATTCGTATGTATTTTACGTAAAATGTGGTTCTATAAAACGTACATTTACTTACGTTTTTGCAGGCACTAAAACGTACAATACTGACGTATTTTCAGCATCTAAACGTATAAATACTTACGTATTTTCAGCATTTAAACGTTGAAAACTGACGTACTGATGACATCTAAAAATGAATCCTTATGAATATTGAAATTGCGGCATTAATTTTATTATTAGTTGTCATATCAATTACCTTTCAGTTTTCAGTTGTTTACTCGTTTACTTAATATGAAATGATAACATTTCGTTCTGTTCTGTGTGATTTCTGCCAGCTCGTTTCCAAGAATAGGCCTACATAATGTTAAACAAGACTTCACTTTAAACCTTAAAATAAATAACATTTGAAATCGTTTAACCTTTACTTGTCATGTAATGTTTACTTTGTTTGCCATGGGCCACAAAAGGCGTTTTCTCTGACATGCTGACTGACAATAGAACTATAAAAAAATACCAATACGCAACATAATTACGAAATGAAACCATTTTATTCGTGCGCTGTAATCCAGATCTTCAGAATCCATACGACTGCGAGGAACAAACCCAAATCCAAGCCTTTATTCGGCGATCTTCATCTCCATCCCGAGCAGCGAGTCCAGCGACCGTAAACAGTAAAGCCCGCACTGACGCGTCCGTTACGAATTCAAATGTTGCCGCTTCAAACGACAGGTTTACGGCAGAATAATCGAACGCTCATTGGCTCTCGCCTGCATTCGTCACAGATTGCGACAAGCCGTGTTTCTGGTGAGGTGTGTGTTTGAAAGATGCCAGCACGCACGCACCTTCACGAGACACGAGTTCACTGAGAGCGAGAGGATCAGGAAAATAATCTGGATAATATTTTCAGCGATTAATAACATAAATTCTGCTCTGCACCTCACACAAACCTACTGTATTCCGCCAGAGAGGACTGCGGCTGCAACGCATCGTCATTTGGATTACTTTTGGTAGTGCTTTTGAAATTTTTGCAATAAATAAATGATTGTAATTGCATTTATCTGTCTGACATGTTTTTCTTATACTGTACAGAGATAGCTATGTTTAGGTTTAGAGGTAGGAGTGGGATTAGCGACTATAAAAACATTTTTAATGCTATTATTCTTACAATTTTTTTTTTATTTTCCTGCATGTTTCGGTCAGTTGCGTTTCATATCCTTTTATATTCGCTATAAAATGGGTAGGTTTAGGTTTGGGGGTAGATTAAGGGGTCTAAAATCTAAATTGCTTATTAATAAAATTATAAAAATGCATATTCGCTGTAAAATGGGTAGGTTTAGGTTTGGGGGTAGGTTAAGGTGTCTAAAAGTCAGAAATTGCTTATTGATAAAATGATAAAAATGCATTGATACGAATATCTTAATGATATAAAAGATACGTAAATATTTTTACGTTTTTTAGCTAAAAATACGTATCAATTTGTACGTTTTAAACGTTGAAATACGTCTAAATTGTACGTTTTAGCATCAATAAATACGTACATAAATGTACGTTTTGTGCTTGTAAATGTTACGTATTAATACCTACGTATGAACATGAGACCAGGCTGATTTATTTGAACAATGACTGAGACTTATTATACACTTTCTTGAGGAAGCAGCACTGGTCTGATCGTTCAGAGAGCTGATTATAGTTTTAGGGTGACTGAGACGACAAATAGGGGGCTGAAGCCCACCTAAAAAGGGTCTAGATCCGTCCCTGTGTCTCAACATAAAGCTAAATGAGCCGTCTAGTGGCTATAGTTGATATTTCATGTTATTTTATTTTATGGCAGCAATCTACCACTAAACCAGCATAGGCTCATTGTCCATGTTATCTCCATGAATGAAAGTTAGAATGAATCAAAAGATAAATAAATTAAAAATAATAGTAAGTAAAATAAAATAAACAAATAAATAAACATATTCAAACATCTATTCTATTGATGCAAAATTAAATACCAAAAAAACATTTCAAAACTGCACAGCTGAAATATATGACAATTTATTTTTAATAAATTGTGAGTTTTATGATTTTAATAATTAATATGCTTTTGATTACTACAGTAAAAACATTAAAACAGAAGGGAAGAAAATGATAATAATTCAGAAATAACACTGCTATAAATATGAAGGAGTCTTTAAAAATATTCTCCCATGTAACAAATAAACATAAGGGTTAGGATCTTTTACAGCAATCTGTTATTCATTCATGCTTTTCATTAAAGGAGGCTGACAGACACCTAGAAGTTTTCCAGAAATACTCTGAAGAATATTATTGTCTCGTGAGCTCTTAAAAAACCCTCTAACACTAGTGTTGTCTTTTATTCTGTCTACTTGTTTTCTAGTTAGTCTTGTCTTGTTAGACTAACCAGGACTTGTCACATCTCTTACATTGATGCTCTTTTGTTGGTTTGATTGTTTCTATTGTTCTCATTTGTAAGAGGCTTTGGACAGAAACTTCTGCTAAATAATAAAATGTAAATGTAGATGTTTTATTGAAACCTCTGACTGAAAACAGTCCCACCTACCGACCAGAACAGCAACTGTTCAATAACGTTTTAATAACTTTCTCATTTCAAAATCCAACTGACAACAAATAAAATTCAACAAATAAATGAATAAAACATTTTACATTTATTTCAACTTTTATCATAACATATCTATTTGTAATCATAATTACATCACTATCAGCTACATTAAGTCAGATATTCAGTTCAGAGTCTGTTTTCTTCTGTTCACAGCTTTACCCAGATCTACACTGACTGTGACACCAGACAGACCTGTATTCACTGGAGAGACAGTCAATCTGAAGTGTGTGATTGAGTCTTACAGAGACTGGAGATGGAGAAATGACCAGTTAGATGACAGGGGATATGTCTGGACACCTGACTGGAGATATGAGTGGTATAAAGACAGTGTAATGCTAAACACGTCGGATCATTACACTGTAAATGAAAACACTCTCAGTATTGTAAAAGCTGTTGCATCTGATCAGGGTCAGTACTGGTGTAGAGGACAGAGAGATGAAAGACCACAATCATCACAATCAAGCTCTTCTGTTAATCTCACTGTTGAGGGTGAGTTATATCTATGTCCTCAAAAACTCTGTCACACGTCCAGTCGTCTGAACTGGTCTCTTATCCTTCCCTTAAAATACTGAATAGTCCCGTATTTAAAGGTAAAATGAAGCGTCTCGTATCAAATCAATACCAATACGCGACTTGTCTCGTATTTTACAAAGGCCAACAAACTGAATCAACAACAAATATAAGTATTTTGCACTGTTTATAATGCTAATAGTGATTATAATGAAATTAATTTCATAAGAAGTATTAGAGAAGCTCATTTGCGCGTGATTGCGCGTGATCGTCTTTGTTTCCATAGCGACGGAGTCTCCAGAACGCTCAGTTAAAGCCCTCACGCGAGTTTAAAACATCTGGAGCTCACATCTGCCCTTTGAAGACTCTCCAGATGTAGAGCTGAACGAGATAGTTATCAGTGGCTCTGTCCAGTAACTAATGATGAACGCGCAGTTTACAGAGAAGCGTTTGCTCACGGTGGACGGTCTGACTGAAAGATACTTCACCCAAAAATGAAACTTCTGTCATAATTTGGTTGAACCATACCTTTAAAGTGACAGACACATCTGTGCTTCTAAAGGCATAACCCTATTGTTTTATTAAAAATTGGATAGTCTCTTAGAGCTTGATAGACATTATTATATTTTTAGACAGATAAATTAATAGATTATAATTCATGTTAGACCCTATTTATTGATTTATCATTTACATTAATCATAAATATATACATAATAAATAAGCATATATGTCATATACAATTTGACATTTTTAAAAGTAAAAAAAAGCTAAATTATTTATATTTAATGTAGTCCTAATTTAAGCAAATTAATAAAAAATAAAATTAAAATTATTCTCATCCAGGTAACAGCTGCAGAACTGTCAAAAAATACTAATAAGAATTAATAATTTACATACATGAACATGCTTTCTCATGGTGTTGAGCTATGAGTTCCTCACTGATATATATATATATATATATATATATATATATATATATATATTTATTTATTTATTTATTTATTTTTTTTGGGGGGGGGGTCGTGAATGAGTGTCTCTTATTTTGGCTCGCTGAAGGTGACAACCTTACTTTTACTGCTTATCAAATTCATCACAGTATTTTATTATTTTTTTATAGAATATGACAAAATCAAATTATGCAACAATAAACTATTCAAATTGACATCAGCACACTTTTATAATCTTAAATTATTTAAATGTTGTACAGTTTGCAGTTGTATGAAAAAAAGATGTAGACTGGATATGAATATCAATGTTTTTTTTTACCATTATTTACAAATATTTTTGATTAAAATTAATACAAGCTAAAAGCAAACTAAATCTTTAATGTAGTGTTTTTCATCATAATGTGGTTTTGAGCTTATAACAGTGACCCTGTGATGCTGCTTTCATCAATATTTACTCATATGTGTATTAATACAGTGATACCAAAACCTGTATTGAAGGTGACTCCAGATCAGCGTGTGTTCAGAGGAGAGAGAGTCACTCTCACATGTGACATACAGGGAGCAGGACACATTCAGTGGACATACAGCTGGATTAAAGATGGAAACACTCAGTATACATACGCAACAACAGCAGAGTTCAGTTTCACAGCTTATGTGTTTGATAGCGGTGAATACAGCTGTAGAGGAGAGAGATCAGACATCAGTGCTGCTGTTACACTGACTGTATCAGGTGACTGATCATATTCACATCTGTTTAATACTCATTTAACATCAATATTTGTGGCTCAACACTTTTCTTATATTCTTCTGTATCAAACACATCTGTTCACATCTGTAGAAGACTGAAACAATTCACATTTTAAAACCTGTTCACACCAAGAATATAATAAGAAAAATAACTGTATGCTATCTTCACACAGCAGCAGAATACGGTTGTCAGTCCTGTATTTGAGTCCTTAATTTGGTTACGTTCACACACAGTATACGGTTATCAACTCAAAAAAGAGTGATGAAATTACTAAAAACTCACATCCACTTTTTCAGTAAACTTGTCCTGAGTGAACAGAAACACTGGACGAAGGTCTGTAATGTCAGTGTTATAGACATCTCCATCTAAGATATTTATTTAGTCACTGACATATGATTACAGCCAGTGCTTGATTTGTAAATGAAACATTGCCGGATCCAAATCAGCAGTTAAAAGCCGCCGTGACCAACACTGACAATACAACTTCAGTTTTCCCGGATCCTTCAATGACGTCACTAAATAGTGATGACGCAACTATAAGAGCATCGTTCACAAGTTTCTGCATGGACCTAACTGTACAGCCTAGGTTTTGATGATTTAAGGAAATGTATAGGCCTAGCCTAAGTTACATTAAAAATAACAAAATTTGTTTCCATAAAAATAAAATACAAATTTAATCTATAGAAAAGGTATAAATATGCGAAATATATCTGACATAAATAATTAACAGATATAAAACAGATGTGATCCGCAAACAAGTTCACGGAAAGGAAACAGAGAACCGAGATGACAGAACGCGCATCCTGTTTATTTGCTTAATTACAAAACATAAATGTTCTTTTTATTGCCAGTGTGCAAAAATAAAAGTAAACATTTACATTTAGTCATTTAGCAGACGTTTTTATCCAAAGCGACTTACAAATGAGGACAATAGAAGCAATCAAAATCAACAAAAGAGCAACGATATACAAGTATTATAACAAGTCTCAGTTAGCTTAATTGTAACACTCCAAAGTTAAGTCAAAAGAGTGAATAAAGAGACCAAAAGGTTCCTAGCTGGACAAGATAATTTATTTGGGCATCAATAGCCAAGGAGACTCAAGAACACAACATAAAAATAACTGAATAGGGCACTTTTATTATTATACAACTAATATTAAAACCTCCACAGGGCAAAGCAGCAGGTTAAGATGGTTATCACATACAGACCTATACTTCAATTAATAGTGTATTTGACAAATCGCTAATTACCCAGACTAAAACTATCAATGAGCAGAGAGGTCTTCAGCAGAGGGTTTCAACACCTTAAAATTAGTTAATGTGCCCACCAATTACACACAATTTCATTACACAGCAAACACCAAAGAAACAAAAATTCATAAGTGCATCCATTAAATTACACACTTCAATACACACCAAAAGTCACTCGATATGTGCCAAAACCACTCTGGCTAACTACTTAGCCGTCGTCAATATAAAACAGTATGAGAAATGGCACATGAAAGAATTACCTGCTCTAATACCCCATACACACCCACACTCACACTTACACACACACATACAAACGCCGGGGGACCGGTAACAATTAATCAATCACATTAAACCAGGACTCCCCGGCAAATAAGACACTTCATATATATACACACACCATTCAATAAACCATAAAGGCAGATAATGGGCTGCTGGCCTTCTTACCCGCCACCGGACATGGGGTACAGCCAGGGCCGTCCTTTGGGCGGTGCAACTGGTGCCCCGCGACGAACGGAATCCAACACCCCCCGTAACGCGATCGCAAATGGACCGAGGGGGGCCCCACTCCATACCTCGCACCGGGCCCCGCGTCAGCCAGGGACGGCCCTGGGTACAGCGTTCGGAAAGACAACCGGCGGCCGCCGAATTTTAGCTAGGGAGCCCAAATCTGCAAACTATCCCTCCCAATCGCGTCACACACGTCGCAAAGAAACATCCAGCCCACGTCCCGGCACGGTAGCCTCGGCAAGAAGCTCAGCAGCACTCCCCTTCCAAAATCCCTGCCCACAACAACATACTTCATACCTTTATCAATTCCATTAGAAATGCAACACAGGTGTTTGTCCCTTTCCCCTAATGAGACGCAAGGCAGATACTACGAGCGCAACCACTGTCGCCCCTCCCCTTGTCTAAATGAAGGGTTTACATAATGCAGTTCACGTAGCAAGTTTTTTTTTTTAATTATATAATAAAAAGAAAACAGATAGAATAGAAAAAGAATATAGCAAGCTAGTGTTAGAGGCCTTTTTTGCTTTTGTTAATTGTATAATAAATAAAAAGAAAAGAAATAGAATACACAAAGAATAGAGAAGCTAGTGTTAGTTTTTATTATTATTATATATTTTTTTTACACTTTGCAGGTTGTCTTACTCTTATCTGTATGACCAAAAATAGAGTATTTAATGTCAGCTGTTTGATCGCCAGTGCCTCACGCACACGCACACACACACACACACACACACACACACACACACAACACATATTCTAGAAATTCAAACTTGCCATCACAGTCTGTTCATTATCAAAATAAAATACAGTCAGCCAAACATATCAATTTAAAGAGTCTGTAGTTTAACCAGTCTGCAGCTGCTGTTATGCCAAGCGCATTTTTGCGCATGTGAAGAGAATGATCTTTCCGTCGATATGCGAACACGCATGAAGCCTACAGTATACATTATAAATAATAGTTTAACATTGAAATACATTGAGAATATGGAAACATTGGATTTGTGCCGAATGAGAGAGGTACGTGAGCCCACGGTACTTTCAGTTTCTTCATTCTTGATCTGTTCTGCATACCGTTACATTAAAATGATTTGTTTTGGAGTGAAGGGGACTATAGACTATGATTATAGTGTTTATAATTTTTACATTATAATATTTCACTTTATTTGGTCTTATTTCTGGTATTATTACACTCTCTCCAAATGTTCCGCTGCTCACAAAACAAATTATTGTTGTGAGCAGCGGAACTTTTGGAGAGAGTGGGTTCAGTAGCACCAATCAACGAGAGCGATTTTGAATTTAAGAAAGCTGATTGGTCAATAATATGTTGTGGACCAATACATAATCTACAAATCATGCTCCAAATACATCTGCATAAACCCGCAATCGCTCTGTCTCGTATATGCACACACTCACTGTCACGATCTACTGCACTTGTTAATGCCAGATCTTTAAAAACAAATAAGGAACGCAAAAATCCAAAATCTGACATTTTCAGGAACAGGATCCGGTAGGATCCGGCTCAAATTAAACACTGATTAAAGCTGATATTCATGACTAAAGAGACTCGAGTGAGAGAGTTCAGTACATATGAGTTTTGAAGTGACTTACAGATAATTATGTTAAATGAGTTGATGAAGTCTTGAGATATCTGCTGAAGTTGATTGAGGTTCAGTTGCTCCTCATATGAGGTTGTAGTTGGAGGTCTTCAGCTCTCAGCTTTCTATGACGAGTCAGAGGTGTTTGTCTGAGGACGAGACGGAGCCAGAGCCTCCTGTAGGCCGCTTAGATCTCCTCATGAAGCCAACACTTCAGGAACTCTCACAAAACAGATGCCATGCAACAAAACAATAAAACTAATCTGGAGAAGAGATCTCCAAAAGGAGAGCAAATGACACCGCCTTGCTCAAACGTATCTCCTTGCTCATGTACGACCCTCTCTTCCTCTCCCCTCTTCCTTCACTTCTCACCCAACAGGCCTCACAGAAAGTTCACTAAGAGAATCTGCTGTTTTTCCCATTCATGCTCAGTATCATTGCAAAGGTCTCTGAGTGATTGGTAAAATAAAATGGTCTCAGTTTCACAGCAGTCACTTATATTATGAGAAAGATTGAAAACTTTTGTAGATTTGTGTTTTGCTGCTGATGGTCACGAGATCCTAACAAACCAAAAGGTCTTTTATAACTGATTTGATGATTTCTTTGTTTCTGGTCTGATTATATAAGTGAAGTGATAAACCACTACTTGGGTATTGTGTAACCAGAACACCCCACACTGTGTGAGAGTCTCTGAAGCGCTGCATCCAGATCTCTCACACACTCCTGTGTGTCTCTCTGCGGTCAGGTGTGCATCTCTTAGATTCATCTTTAAAGAAATCATGTTAAGTATTTATCTGAATTGGAACTGAATTTAATTCTGAATTGGCTTCTAATTGTTTAATTATGTAATTTGGCATGATACATTTTTACCTGACTAATAATAAATTGTTATATTTCTTCTGAAATCATTATTTCTAGTAGATTAAAGTGCAGTCCGGTGTTTCTGCAAATCTTTGTCCAGGACAGATCATACTGAAGTACCAATGAATGGAGCAGAGGAACATCATTAGGGATCTTCTGAATTCTGAATATTACTGAATTAGCAAGTTGTATTTTTTGTGATTTTAAAAAAAAAATCACTTTTTGTTATGTGCTAGCAGGGTGCAGCATACTCAGAGGTATTATATTCACCTGCATCCTCTGACTGAGTTTGTGTCTGTGCGTTCACTAAATGATCGAGTGAATTTCTTTGTGACACCGGGTCCTTAATGAACGAATAATTGAAAGTATGGGATTTCATCAGATATAATCAGAAATAATCAGATATCTAAGTTAATTCACAATTGATATTTGTGATCAGTTTTTGATTAGAAACACAGTGTAAATTTAATGATCACTTAAAATTGGAGTCAGATTGAACACTAGACTAAAAGTGAAACTACATCCAGATAAATGAAGTGAACTTTGCAGGAGCACAAGTAAAAGAACTACACGCATTATACCTTTGATTCCTTCGTTGTTGGGACAATCTGGGTGGTTCCTTAGACTCCTCAAAAACACTCAGATCAGAACACTAATGACAGGACAAACAAATGTTATGAAATATGAGTTAAAATAATAAATAATATATTTATATTTATTTTAAAAAAAAGCTGTTTGTCTCACTAAATTTTTGTCTTTCTTCACAGATTTACCCAGATCTACACTGACTGTGACACCAGACAGTCCTGTATTCACTGGAGAGACAGTCAATCTGACCTGTGTGATTGAGTCTCACAGTGACTGGAGATATGAGTGGTATAAAGACAGTGTAATGTTACAGACGTCTGATCGTTACACTGTAAACAGAGACACTCTCACTATCAGAGGAGCTACTGAGTCTGATGCGGGTCAGTACTGGTGTAGAGGACAGATAAGATCAGTCTCGTCACAACCAAACTCTGCTGTTTCTCTCTCTGTGAAGGGTGAGTTGAAGATCATTGTTCTCCTAAACTCACTCTACTACATGTATGATCATTTATTCAGATGAGACGCATCTACAAGCTCCTGAAGTTCCCAGAATAACATATAAAACACCATTAAGTTAAATAGATAAAACGCTAACACACATTCAGTTTTGCGATTTTGTTTTCAGATGATCTGATATTGAATCACAATAAACCTGTAGTGATTGTTCAGACTCTCCTCTTTAACATCAGTGTTACACAAATACAGGAACCCAGATCAGATCATGTTTCTGACTAGATCACTGAAATACCTCCGTCTTCTTTCTTTACAGATTTACCCAGATCTACACTGACTGTGACACAAAAAAATCCTGTATTCACTGGAGAGACAGTCAATCTGACCTGTGTGATTGAGACTCACAGTAACTGGAGATGGAGAAATGGCCTGACATATGACTGGAGATATGTCTGGACACCTGACTGGAGATACGAGTGGTATAAAGACAGTGTAATGTTACAGTCGTCTGATCGTTACACTGTAAACAGAGACACTCTCACTATCAGAGGAGCTACTGAGTCTGATCAGGGTCAGTACTGGTGTAGAGGACAGAGAGATGAAAGACCAAAATCATCACAATCAAGCTTTTCTGTTCATCTCACTGTGAAGGGTGAGTTGAATACCATTGTTCTCCTAAACTGATTTTGCTATGTCCATATATCTTGTCGGGAGACTGTAGTCATGTTCAAAATGTGTATTATACTATCTTGTTTATATAACACAGTATAGGTTGCATGTATACTGTTTTCTGCCTACCTGTTAATAATATGTGAAACAGATCACATTATGCAACAATGAATGATTCAAACTGTAGTATCATTGTCACATGACCTCATCTACAAATTAAATTCAGCACTTTTTTAGGTACAGGTAGAGTGATCCTGATACTGTGATGGTGTTTTCATCAATATCTACTCATACTGTATGTGTATTAATACAGCGAGACCAAAACCTGTAGTGAAGGTGACTCCAGACCAGCGTGTGTTCAGAGGAGAGACAGTCACTCTCACATGTGACATACAGGGAGCAGGACACATTCAGTGGAGATACAGCTGGTTTAAAGATGGTTCAGTCATCAGAGACGTCACTGAGAGAGACTACAGCATCACATCTGTGTCTGATAGAGCTGAATACAGCTGTAGAGGAGAGAGATCAGACTCACAGAGATCAGACATCAGTGCTGCTGTTACACTGACTGTATCAGGTGACTGATCATATTCACATCTGTGTAATACTCATTTAAATCAATAGTTGTGGCTTAATAATATTCTTATCACTTGTGTATCAGCCACGTCTGTTCTTATAAGAAGACTGAAGCAATTCACATTTAGTTATTATTCTGTTTCATGAGTTCACCTGCACATCCAATCCTGATGGTTAATGGTGAACAAACTTGGCTTGCTGTCCTCAACGGAGGCTTGAACCAGATTGTGGTACTATATAGAGGGAGACTAACAGAAATAGAGGAAGAGATGGGGAGGTGGAGGGATGCTGGAAGAATTGTCACTGGGACGGTGCGATGAGTGCTGCTTATATAGGCTCGTAATGATGATTGACAGGACTGAATGTTTAGGCTCCTCCCAAACCTACGTTTGGATCTTCATTTATCAGAACTGTATAAGAGACAAGTTCACTATTTCAGTATGTCATGTAGCCTATATTAAACTAGGCTTATTGTAGAATGTGCTGGATGCAATGCATCAGTGTCAGTGTCAGTGCATCAATTATTTTCATGATGCAGACAAATATTCAATGATTTTTAATTTCTGACTCTTCAGGATCTGAATGTGTTCTTGTTCTCCTGCAGATCTGAAGCCGAAGCCTGCACTCACATCATATCCTGCAGGAGCTGCACTGACAGGAAACACAGTGACTTTGACCTGTCGCATGGATCCGGCCACTGGATGGGACTTTTACTGGAACAAACACACACTGAACTCTGAGACAAAGACAGAAACAAACTCCTACAGAGTGAAGATTGATTCAGTGTCTGATGGAGGCCAGTACAGGTGTAGAGCTGGAAGAGGAAAACCAGTCTACTACACACAATACAGTGATGCACTGTGGGTAAATGTTACAGGTGAGAGAGAACAGAGTATGTGATGAAACACACAGATCAGAGACAATATCTACAGAACTTCTGAAACTTTGAATCAAAAATAAATGTA
Organism: Aspiorhynchus laticeps; assembly: GCA_023376895.1. Lineage (NCBI taxonomy): Eukaryota > Metazoa > Chordata > Actinopteri > Cypriniformes > Cyprinidae > Aspiorhynchus > Aspiorhynchus laticeps. The sequence continues at coordinate 7,419,235 of CM041795.1, forward strand.
ATAATCTGTGTTTGTACAGAGAGTCCTAAAGCTGTGGTGATGGTCCGGCCTGATAAACTAGTGTTCAGAGGAGAAACAGTCGCTCTCAGATGTGATATAAAGTGCGAAGGAGACGCTGAGTGGACGTACAGATGGGAAATAGAGGGAGCAAACTGGTATGGAAACTCTGCTGACCGATGTACAAAAGAGTGCAGCACCAGTGAAACTAATAATCAAAAACACAGAAATGCTGTCAGCTGGTGTTTAACACAAGAGCTGAACATCAGCAGTGTTGATCACGTTCACAGCGGTAAATACAGCTGTACAGGACAGATGGGAACACAATGCTCTCAGCGCAGTGATGCTGTTACACTGACTGTATCAGGTGAGTTTGTGTGTTTGTTGATTATCATCAGTGTGAACAGCTTCTCTCTCTATAACTGGTCATGTTTTGTTCAGCTGAAGCTCAGGCAGCAGTGCGAGTGTCTCCACAGCCGTGGCTGACTGAAGGAGACTCAGTGACTCTGATCTGTGAGGTTACAGGCTCCTCTACAGGCTGGACGTTCAGCTGGTTCAGAGATGATGATCGTCTGTCAGACAGCAGCAGAGGAGCTGGAGGCTCTTACACTCTCAGTCCTGCTGCTCTACAGCACACAGGAGTTTATACGTGCAGAGCAGAGAGAGGACGACCGGCCTATTACACAAAGTACAGTAACACAAAGACACTGTGGATCACTGGTGAGTCTGTGTCACAGCGTTTATTCTTGTGTTCATCTGTATTTGTGCTTCATTACCAGGGCCGCTGCTGGCAAAATTGGTGCCCTAAGCAGGATTGTATTGTTGTGCCTCCCTCAAATATTATGAAAAGAAAAACTACTATAGGGGTCAAAATAGAACTTTAATAAAATATAATAGTAAATAAATAAATTGTAATTAAATTGTATTATTTACAAATTACAATTGTAGCTCTAGACAGTTACCCATGGCTATTATTTTATTAATACAGTTAGGGTTATCACGCAAAAGAAAATTAAGCAGTTTTACTACGATAAAACCATGGTTAATTTTTGTAAGGGTTGAAATTATAAGAAATTATAGAGGCTGTGTCATCTATACCAAAAGGTGTCCAAAAATGAAAGATTAAGTGGATATTTGAATGAAATGTTTGGTCAATAACCTGTTAAACAAGGATATGATCGTCCTGTAAGTGTAACAGCAGCAATTACCAGGCCTTTGTCTCCCTTTGCAGGCATTTGTAATAATATGTAATGTACATAAATTGTTTATTTTGTATTACATTATGTATTTTAACAGTGCTATTTAATGAAACAATAATTATTAATTAATTAATCATTATTGCCTCTTTGTTTTATATAATGCATTTTAAGTCATTTTAAAGGCTGTAGTTGGCTTAGGTCTGTTTTTATAACCACAAAAAATATTATAAATTGTAACTTATTATTTGAAGTAACAAAACCATGGTTAATTTATGGTTACCATGGCTACAAGAACCATGATTTTTGGTTTTATTCATGTTAAAACCATGGCTAAGTTTCGTAAAGGAACATGGAACAGAGAGAATATTCGAGGCGCTGGTGGTGGTGAATTTAGCTATGATGTCAACAGCCAAAAAAATATCACAGGCTTATGAATGTAGCCTACCTGAAAGTGATGCACGGGCTTTGTATTCATCTTTTTTTTCCTCGGTGCTGGACTGCTGTTGTCTTTTCACAGGCACAGACATCAATTATGATCATTTGCATTCAGCGGCAAACATGAGGTGCGAGCGGTCACAGGCGTGAATGTGGGAATGGCGCATCACTTTTTTTTGCACAAAACAGCACATTTTTTTTGAGCAACTGGGATGGTGCCCTACACAAACTGCGTACTCTGCATATAGGGAGCGGCGGTATTGTGCAACAGTCTCTGGCACAGGGGGCAAAAACATCACATTTCACATTTAGTCATTTGGCAGACGCTTTTATCCAAAGCGACTTACAATTGGGGAATACATAAAGCGATTCATCTTGAAGAGGCAATCAGACAGAGGAAGTGCTCGTAACACCAAGTCTCAGTCATTGTTCAAATAAGTACAAGCTAGCAAGGGAAGGAGAGAAAAATAAAGGGAAAGAGTTTTTTTTTTTTTTTTAAGAACAAGTTTAGGATGAAGTCAAGTAGTGCCGAAAGAGATGAGTCTTCAGTTGATGCTTGAAGATTGACAGGGATCCAGCATTCCGGATAGGGGGGGGAAGATTATTCCACCATCCAGGAATGGTGAATGAGAATGTTCTGGAGAGTGATTTTGAGCCTCTCTGTGATGGTACCACAAGGCGTCGCTCACTAGCAGATCTCAGACTTCTGGAGGGGATGTAGATTCGTAATAGTGAGTGGAAGTAGGAGGGTGCTGAGCCTGTGGTCGTTCTGTATGCAAGCATCAGTGTCTTGAACTTGATGCGAGCTGCCACTGGTAGCCAGTGCAATGAGATGAAGAGAGGTGTAACATGGGTTCTTTTGGGCTCGTTGAAGACCAGTCGTGCCGCTGCATTCTGAATCATTTGTAGAGGTTTGATTGTGTTTGATGGAAGACCAGCCAGAAGAGCATTGAAGTAGTCCAGCCTAGAAACGACAAGGGCCTGGACAAGAAGTTGTGCAGCATGCTCTGTCAGGAAGGGCCTGATTTTTCTGATGTTGTGTAGCGCAAACCTGCAAGATCGAGCAGTCTTTGCAATGTGCTCTTTGAAGGTCAGCTGGTCATCAAAGATTACACCAAGATTTCTGACTGAAGTTGATGGGGTAATTATTGATGTGCCTAACTGAATCGAGAAGTCATGCTGTCGGAGTGGCAGGGACGACAAGAAGCTCAGTCTTTGCCAGGTTGAGCTGTAGGTGATGTTCTTTCATCCATGCTGAGATGTCCGCCAGGCAGCCTGAGATCCGTGCAGCTACCGTTGGATCATCTGGTTGAAAAGAGAGATAGAGCTGTGTGTCGTCAGCGTAGCAATGATAGGAGAAGCCATGTGCCTGTATGATGGGTCCCAGTGATGTAGACATCAGAAACACTTCCCTCTATTTCTCAGTCTAGATCAGATCAAAAGCACTATTAAATACACACTCATAATATATGCATGATATAACCTTCTTATTTTAAAATCTAGTGCTAAATTTCATCTTTATTTTATTTAATTACAGTTTTTATTACACAAACACGTGTGCTGTCAATTCTGAGTGGGATATTCTTCTTCTCAGGTGTTTCTCCTTCAGTGTCTCTGGAGGTCAGTCCCAGCAGAAGTCAACACTTCTCGTCTGACTCTCTCTCTCTGAGCTGTGAGGATCAGAGGAACTCTGCTGGATGGACAGTGAGAAGATACACAGACAGAAACACAGAAGATTGTTCAAAACAAACAGGATCTACATGTCGAATCGTCTCTCTCAGCACATCTGACTCTGGAGTTTACTGGTGTCAGTCTGAATCTGGAGAGAAACGTCATCCTCTCAACATCACTGTACATGGTGAGGCCTGTTTCTAATCACAACAGCTATACACTTTATAATCTAAATCCTAATTACAAAGTCTATACATTTTCCTCTAATTGTTTTCTGTACAAATAATCACAGACTGACACTGATATACAACTATGTGAATGAGTTTTATCTATTATAGTTGAATTAAACCTGTCCACATTCATCTGACAGTCTCTTGCCATTTAAATGGACAGTTTTTGGCCAGATGAATTTGTACGATCTCATTTGTACATTTTTGTACAATCTTTTTACACAGGTGGTTAGGTTTAGGGATGCACCTTTATGCTTGGGTTGGACTAGTGCATAAAGCACAGGAAGCATTAAGTACAACTCAGTTGATAAGTAGTTCACATTTTTAGCTATGAATTTTGATATATTCTTACTATTCACAGTAAGCAGATGTTTCTTGTGTTGTGTAGATGGTGATGTGATTCTGGAGAGTTCTGTTGATTCTGTGATTGAGGGAGATACTCTAACTCTACACTGTTTACATCGATCTACAACCTCCTCGATCCTCAGAGCTGATTTCTATAAAGACGGATCACTCGTCCAGAATCAGACGACAGGAGAGATGAACATCACGACTGTCTCAAAGTCACATGAGGGTTTCTACTACTGTAAAACAGAGAGAGGACAGTCACCCAAGAGCTGGATCTCAGTCAGAGGTCTGGGAATAATGAGTGGTTTTATGTACCTTTGTAATAGTATAATACAGTATGTCTCACACTAACAGTTCTGTGTGTTTGTCATGTTCTCCTGTCTCAGCAGCTTCATCTCCTCTTCTGGTCACTGGAGTGGTTTTGGGATCGTTGTGCTTGTTGTTCATCATCTCACTGCTGCTGCTTCTGTGGAGATACAAGAAGAACAAAGGTGTGGAGCAGTTCATAACATGATTAACTGAACAGCAATAAAGGAAAGATACAGTTTCTGAATGAAAACTCATGAGAACATCTAAATATCAGCATAAAGAGTCACTGTAAACACCGCAGATACTCTTAAGTGACCATAATGCTCATTGTTTCTATTATAGATCAGCAGCGTAACATTAACCAGACATCAGTCCCAAATCAATCTGGAGAATCTCAACCAGAAAACTCTCCTCTACAGTCTGGTCAGCTTCATTAACTGATCATATAGGGATAGTTAAGCACACACAAAAAATGGCCATACAGTGAAGTCAATGAAGTCCAATGTTGTTTGGACAGCAGCATTCCTCAAAATATATTACTATCACTTTAACCTTTATACATCATTATTTTTTTCTCTGCAAGACTACTGTGCTTTTTACCTTTTATCCTCCTTGTTTTCTGTCCAGCAGATTCTGATCAGATCTGTGATGTTGTGACTGAAGTGAAGAAGAGAGACAAAGGTTGAGTCTTAAACCATATTTAAACACGTCATTCAAAATAAGCAAATATAATTTAATCACTAATGTTTTTTGTTTTTTTTTTAAAGATGGTCCGGAGCCACTGGCAGATGTCACATATTCAGAGGTAACTGTCAAGAAAAACAAGAAAAAGATGGACAAAGGTAAAAATAATAAACCTAATTAACTTCACCTGTACAGTTTAATCGTCGTCAGTACATTCATACATTTCTAATTAATTAATTATTATTCTTTCTAATAATTCATTATTAATAATTGTTTTTCCAGATGATAGCATGACAGAGCCAAATAATGTGATATACTCAGAAGTCAGAAAAAAAGAAAAGAAATCCAAAGCAAAGGTGAGATCCTGTTTTTATCTTAATTACAGTATTTTCAGTAAGTTCAGAGTAATCGGACTGACCTTCTGTTCTGTATTAGATATTAATACTGCAGGACCCAGTGATCTGGTTTATGCACAGATTGATTTACAGGACAAAAAGAAAACCAAAGGCAAAGGTAAACACAATAAACTGCATCTAAACACAATTCATCATATTTAACTCAGAAATAATCATTTTATAATATCAAATCATTTACCTTTTTAAACAGAACTGATGGAGCAAATTCATACAACTTCATTTCAATAAAGGCACATCTGCCTTTTTTTACTGAAATTGAGACTTAGATCTTAGATCAGAGATGATAAAACAGGCCAGACTATAACAAGTCAGATAACCAACCTGTTGTTTTTCATGATAGGTGCTGGACTTCGTGATTTTTTTATTGAAATGAAATCTAAGGACAAACGAAGAGGTAAATAAAGAGATGATCTGAATTGTCATCATATGTAAAATAATCAAAATATTTTAACAGAACTTGCTAAAAAAAAAAAAAGGTTCTTAATCACAATTATGTTTGCTGGAAATATTAACACTTTTTAATCAATATTCATTAACATTTTTAATCAATATACTCTTCTGTGATTTCTCTGTGGTTTGAGCCATCGCTCCTTCCTCGTATGATCAGTTATTATTAGTTTAAATGTCTGTTGTGTATCAGGGAAGAGCAGTGAGTCTGGAGACACTTTATACTCTGAACTGAAGCACAACACAGACAGAGGTGAGAGAAACACAAGACAAGCTTCATCACTATTACAGTCAACCCACTGACATTAAATATTAACCATCACCGTTTCTTTGTAGTTTATTGTTATTCATCATTTGTGTTCTTCAGGTGCTGATGCTGGTGATGCAACTTACGTTCAACCTATTAGGAAGAAGAATAAAACACGTAAGAATTATGTTACAATGTACAGTAATCTTACAATATGATTTTAGATAATTTATAACTGAGTATCAGCTCATAATTTGCACTCGTTCCTGCAGCTTGTGGCATATTGATTATTTTACATTATAAATCTGCTTTAAGTTATTTGTGATGATCAGAGGTTAATCTTGATCTTAAAACTGTAAATCATCAGCAGAATGAGCTCATTATTCACATCACCTGCATCATCTTTTATCTGTTTAAAGGTCCCTGAGTTCAGTGAAGACAGCAGACGACTAAAAGAGATTCACAGCAGCAGACACAGTAACACTTGCATTGCTGAAGAAATCAATCTGAGAGAACTGCTTCTGCACATGCTTGACTGAAATACTTATGAAAGATACATATGCACTGTATTATCTCTCTAACAGTATATTTTTTTCTCCAGTGAGCGCTTATGTTTAACACAGTTATAGGTGAAAATTATCTAAAGTTATTATTACATTATTATATACTGCAGCATATAATTATGTGCTGCAACAGTAGAATAGTGTTTGATTATTAGATTACATTTGATTATGTTTTAGATTAGTTTGATTATGTAAATACAATGCATTTTTTTGAGTTATGAAATAGTGCCTGTGCTTTTGCCAAGACAATAAGACAGATGATTTTCTTGCTTTCATTTATTTTCATGTTTACCGCTTTTACATTCATATATTTTTTTTTTGTTATATATGCTGTTTTTTTTTATGCAGTTAATGAATAAATAAACACATGAAAACATTTCTGTTTTGTTTGTAGGACTTTTTCCACAATTCGTAACCTAAGGTCATTTTAACCGTAGATCAATGTATTCTTTTCTGATGCTGTAACTAAACTGACCTACAAAGAAAAAAAACCCAGTACCTACATTAAGATTATTAAAACAAATCAAAACTCAATTCAATCTCATGTTTCTGACTTTATCATTATGAATTCATGGTGAACAGGGTGTCATCATTAGAGCGATGTCTCTTTCTTAGGATCGAGAACATCTAGATGAACTGGTTATCATCTGAAATCATCAGACACTGCTGAACGCTGAAGTCTGTTCACATCATTTTATTTATTTTTATAAATATAAAATATAAATATTTTATTTAAATACAAATTTCTATTTTTATTTATTATTTTTTATTAATTTACTACATTTTTTATTATTTTCAATTTACAACTTTTTATGAATTACTTTTTTTTTATTACTTTGTGCTCATCAGCATCTGGAGAAACAGCGCATCACTATGACAACCATATTATAATATATATTATTTATTCATCATAAATTAATAAATAAAGAAAATCACAAAACAGACATCATCATTGAGACTACGTGTGACGAGCGGCGAAGTTATAAAGAGTTAAATAAATGATTACCCAACTTTAAGACTATTCTACTAATTCACACAATCATAACTACACCACCCAGGAATTAACACCCGGGAAAAACCCACAGGTTCGCCTTCTCACAAAATGACCCAGAGACGTGAATACCTTGTATAAAAGTAACAAATCTTTATTAAACCATTTCTCAATTAAAATGAATCTTGTTCAATGAAAAGGAAAGATTATGCATAGCAATTGCAAAAAGCTGCCATGAAATACATACAAAACAACAAATGAAGTGCTACGAGTGATTCCCTCTTTTCTTTAAGGCTATTGATGGATAACATTGAGAGAGTACGGTCTACTGTAATGCACAAATCTTATAAAGTTACACATCAGATGTTTTTCCCCATCAGTTCCCCAAGCGTTCACTTAAGACAGAACAGATTATGTTTGCGTGAATACTGAAATACTATAATTCTGTGTATTTATCGAGACGCACAGAATGCCTCAGAAAATCCAATCTGCCTGTTTACATGACAGTCGCATTGGCACCAGTGTTTGGGCTAGTTACTCAAAGAATGTAATATATTACTCATTACTAGTTACTCCTTTCAAAAGTAATAGTGTTACTTTACTTATTACTTTCTGGCAACAGTTATTAGTTACACTACTAGTTACATTACTGTTTCTTCACACCCCACAGAAGTTGTAACTGTGTATCTTCCACATAAATGTTACTAACAACATATTTCTGCCTCATCATTTGACCAAAATCCACATCGGATCGCAGTTATTACAAACACTCAATAATTAATAGTGACATTCAAGTAGAAGTGTTGTATTAATCTCATTAACTGTCATGTGTAGCTTGAAACTAATTGTAATTTCTCCGTTACTCATATAAGTTTATATTTCATTATGTATTTCATCAAATCACATAAGTTTGTAAGAAACTGTTTAATTTTACAAAAAGATGTTTAATTATAGTAATATAATGTAGCACATGCTGATCAGAGGGATGTAATGCCAGAGTAAAGTAAAGCCACAACTTACACAACAGTGTTCAGATCATCTTCAAGTCGTGAAAATTATGAAAAATCTAGAAATTATTTGATTGTTGGATTTTAAATTTGAGGCATCAAAAGTAACTAATCTGTTTTATGGATGGTAACTGTAATATTATTACTGAAATCTTATTAGTAATTAGTTACACTACTAGTTACTGCAAAAAGTAATATTATTACAGTAACTAAGTTACAGTAACTAGTTACTGCCCAACACTGATTGGCACATATCCGATTTATATCCGATTTATTTCTACATATGAATGAGGACTGAAACCGATCTCACTATATCTGAATGCATGCGTTTTTTTCCTGTTTACACTGTCATAGAACAGATCTGATCTGTGCCACATATGAGCAAAAAATCAGAATTGGGTCACATTTAACTGACAGTGTAAACGGAGCCTTGGTCTTAAAGCCTTCCTTGAGCGGCTATGTTCGCAATTCAAACAATGCTTTGGAAAAATAATAATTTATTTGTTATTTGTATGGTCTAGGTGGTCATGTTGTATTCCTGCAAATACGGGACAAACTGATGCCTTAAATACGGGACGATTCCATATTATACGGAACGGTTGGCAACCCTGTATAATATGCAAAAGAGAATTGACTCGGGGGCCCCCTAGTGTTCAGGGCCCTGGGCTGCAGCCCATGTTGCCCATTAGGATAACGCAGCCCTGCCCGCAATAACTGCATTTCACCACATATGCATGGCCATATCACAAACATATAAAGCAGTCCTCAGTGTCTATAAGCAGCCAGCAGAGGACAGATGTCTGATTTACTTACATTTACAGTCTTTTAGCACTGAAACAAAATGTTAGCTACATCGGAGAATCCAAGATTTGTGGGAGAGATTTTGTCTCATGTACAAATCCTGTTATAGTTTATGCCTACCTTGACTTTTCAATCCTGGAAATGTGAAAAGGGTCCACTAATTGCTCCACAAAGGATGGAGGACATAAGAAACTATTTTGAGCAATATATTATTCACATTATACATTTTAACACTGCATCTTACTTTGTTAATATTTATTACAAATTTCCTCTTTCAAATTTCAACAACAGATTTCATGAGTGAAAGCTGAATAAAGTCTGGAGCCCTGTAACATTACTCTCATCTTCTTAAAGATCTTTGCTAATAATACTCATCCAAAACCCACCAGCAGACCCATCTGACTTTTCCTCTAAAGCTGACATTGTAACATTGACTATCATGAAATGACCTGAACATAAGAGATTCTTTGTGCTGTGTAGAGCGCTTTATTGATTAATGGAGCTTTGTGAGATTGCGATAAACTGAAGTGAGTGACAGCTTTTAAAGATTATTAAGGGAGTTTGCAAATGTGCTATTAAATTAATACAACAGTTCAATAAACAATACGTTAATATTAAGTGATGTACTTAGTATGACTTTAACAATATTGCCTGATTTTGCTCTATTTCGTCAACGAAAATGGTTTCAAACAGTCACAGCCGAGCCGCTGCTCATCTCCAATCAAACACAGCATTGTTTCGTTTATGAATGAACTGTGTTTTTAAATTAATCTAGTGAGTCAGTGATTCAATTACCCATTCATAAAGACAGTCACTTGCTTCGTTCCTGAATGAATCAGCCATTCAAACGAATCAATTTAATGAATGATTCAGTGATGAAATGAGTGACTTGCCGCCACCTGCTGGCAGTTTTATTGGGCACTTCAAATGTGGTCACCCTAGGGCACTACACTGTGTTAATCCGGGCCTGCTTATTATCCAAACTACTGATTCACAAACTGCCCTTCCAGCATCTGGTGAGAGAAATCGCTCAAGACTTCAAGACGGATCTGTGTTTCCAGAGCTCTGCTGTCATGGCCCTGCAGGAGGCTAGCGAGGCTTATTTGGTCGGTCTGTTTGAGGACACAACTTGTGCACCATCCACATCAAGAGGGTCACCATCATGGCCAAAGACATTCAGCTGACCCTCTTGGTGTGGATGGTGCACAAGTTGGTGCCTGTAACGATGAGGCTTTAGTAACCAGCTGCTTTCTCGGGCTTTGCCTTCAGTGGATTTACGAGCGGTTTGCTTGGTTCTGGCCATTGATTAGAACAAAAATTGTTGCTGTTAGAAACAACACTAGAAATAAGTCCAAACCAGGATTGCCAGATTTTCACAACAAAACCCACCCAATTGCTACTCAAAAAAAGCCCAAACAAGTTTCGAGGGGGTCTCCCATTATAAATTGTGTTTTGGCGTATAAAATAAATAGTTTTTGGTGGGGTTCCCCTAGTAAATACGAATTTCAGGGGCTAAATATGACGCTATTGGCGTCGTTTCAACCCACGGACATCAAAAACAACCCGCGGCAACAGTGCTAAAGTAGCCTGATTCTGCGGGAAAACCGCGGACTTGGCAACACTGGTCCAAACCCAAAACAGAGCTATTTAAGCACAGGGCTGTCATGCGCTCATTGAACGGTGTAGCTTCAAGCCATTTGATTGGTTATTGCCTGTAATAACATGGGGGGGGGGTAATATTCATTAAAATATGATTAAAAACCACGCTGTGTATTGTAAATAACAATGTTTTATAATTTAAATAATTGTGTAAGTAGTAGGGCTGTCAGTTTAAGGCATTAACTTAATTAAATAGTTTTTAAAAAATTGCGCGATTAAAATATTTTAACGCAGTAACGCACTGGCCCCACCCCCAGACCTGTACATCATCTTACATTTCATACAGTTGACTGTTGACAAATATGATGCAGGGCAACAACTCCATAAATGCAGTTATGCCCTAAAATTCAAGATATTGGAGCAAAAATGCTCCTGTATGATTTTTTGTCATATTTATATCACATGATAAGCAATATTACACAAGCAGAGAGAGCAATCACACGAGTGCTGTTCGTCCCGAATAGCACGAGTGCAAATTTTAATTTTATACAACAGTTCAGTAAATAAGAAGTTAATATTTTGTTATATTTTAAAGACAATATTGTCTGTTTTTGCTCAGTTTTGACAACAAAACTATTACCTATAAAGCCACAGCAGAATTGTTGTGCATCTCCGAGGAACATCTCCGTGTTTAGTTTCTGAATGAATCTGCGTTTTGAACGAATCGTGTGAACCAATGATTCAAAGAACCATTCATAAACAGAGCTGTTCACTTCGTTCCTGAATGAATCAGCCATTTGAACAAATTGATCGAAGACATTTACCGCCACCTGATGGCAGATTTAGTTTATTATTTAGAGGATCATTTCATTTAAAAAGGGGAGGGGGGGGGGGGTGATTTGGGTTATTTCACCCAAAACAAATTAGGCTAATTATGTAATCTTTTAGGCTACTCAAACCTGAATGACTTAATTTCTTTTGTGGAACATAAAAGAAGGTATTTTGAAGACTGTTGGTAACAATAGTAACAAGCTGTTTTACAAACGACTTCCATTGCATGAACGAAAAAACTGGGATGTTTCTCAAATTCTTTTCTTTTATGTTTCCTAGTTTATGTTAGGCCGTTGTAGCCTAAACGTTTATGTGTAATAATCAAATAAAAATATTTATTTCTAAAGCTACTATTTGTAATGTCTTCTTAATACTTTCTCATTTAGCAAGGCAAGGCAAGGCAAGGCAAGGCAAGTTTATTTATATAGCACATTTCATACACAGTGGTAATTCAAAGTGCTTTACATAAAAGAAAGTGAAATAGTCATTCACAGCAATAAAAACAAGGAATTAAAAATAATAAAAACAAGGAATTTTAAAAAGTTATAGAAATTGATTTAAAATGAAATTTAAAACAGTTAAATAGAATATGATTGTACATAAAATACAGTGCAGTCAGTTCGGACGTAGCACAGTGTTCATTCAACAAATGCACAGCTAAATAGATGAGTTTTGAGTCTGGATTTAAATGTGCCTAATGTTTTAGCACATCTGATCTCTTCTGGAAGCTGGTTCCAGCTGCGGGCGGCATAATAGCTAAAAGCGGACTCCCCTTGTCTTGTGTGAACCCTTGGTATTTCTAACTGACTCGATCCTAATGATCTGAGTGGTCTGTTAGGTTTATATTCAGTGATCATATCTGCAATGTATTTAGATCCTAGGCCATTGAGTGACTTATAAACGAGTAAAAGTACTTTAAAATCAATCCTAAATGTAACTGGAAGCCAGTGTAAGGACCTGAGGACTGGTGTGATATGCTCAGATTTTCTGGTTCTAGTCAGAATCCTGGCAGCAGCGTTCTGGATGAGCTGCAGCTGTCTAATGGTCTTCTTTGGAAGGCCAGTGAGGAGACCATTACAATAATCCACCCTGGATTATTATTTAATGCTATTTAACACAAAAATAGCATTAAATAATCTTTTGGGGGTATTTTCACAGCCAAATGTAATTTGCGATTAATTAGATTAATTAATAACACATCATATAATTAATTAGATAAAAAAAAAATATCGACTGACAGCCCTAAGTAGCCTAGTAAAACAACACAAACGCAAACGGGGCAAAAATGCATTTTAAGTTTAGAAACATTTAGAGTGTCCCCCTCCCTTACCTCACAGTGCTTTGGTCCAAACACACACACACACACACACACACACACACCAGTGAGAGAGAACAAAGTCAATAGTTGTGGAACTCCAAGGCTGTCAAGACTATTTTATTCACTTAAACATCGGATGAAGTGATTATTTTCTCTTTAATACAGATGATGCCAATGTATTTTTCAATAAGTCTGCTATGTTAGCAATAATAACGTTAGCTTGATGGATCATAATGTCTACAAAAGACACGAGCGCTGTTGCGGCCCCTTCAAAAATTGCTCGAGAAAATTTTCTGTTTATTGTCCCCAAAAATTTACGCCCCTGAATACGCCTCACATTTTCACGTGTTGCACCGGCTTCTTTAGCTCATCGTTGAAGACACATTGTTATTTGTGCATTGCTAACTTTAGAAGCTGCTTGTAGTGAGAAAATGACAGAAGTGTTAAGAGATCTAATAAAAGAGTCAAGCTGATGGTTGTGGTTTGACGTTTGCTCTGTTTCTGCTCTATGGTTTTAACCAGCGGGGAAGATAGCTATTCTTATTCTGTATCTTTAGTTTCATAAACCTCAAAATACTACCACAAGAGCAAAACATTCACAGCAACATGTGCATGTCATTTTCATTTACTTCCCTTCAAACCCTGTCTAATGTCAAATTTTATTATATTTAATAAAATATCTTATATTTTATTTGACAGTAAAGCAGCAATAATACCAGCTGGTGAAGCAAAATGTATAGTTTGAGTTTCTGCTAATTCTTGTTCTCTATATTGATAGTTAAACCTGAGACGATCATCTTTTGTCTATGATGGCTTTTGGTGGTCCTGCTCCAGTCTTTGAAGTTGTGGCAAGTGTCCCATTGCTGCTTTGCATGCTTTAAAGTCGCTTTTGTCTTGACCTGTAACAACTGCTCTTCAAAATCTATGTTAAACTACAGTGTTTCACTGCATTAGACTGAATGACTGCAGCATCAAACAGCATGTTCTCAATAAAGAATCCTGCTGAAGATACACAAGAGTCTCCTGGACTCTTAACTGTCTTGTAACTACTCCTTTTAGAGAAGAAATAAACATTTAAAATATTGTTGTGGCGGCTCGTCACTCCATCCAGTCTGAATCAATATCATTTTATAGGCTTGATGTGTCACTTGTGTCATTTATACATGTTTGTGTTTTATATTTAGTCTCTGATAGTGTGACCATACCAAAAGTGAAGTGAAATATCTTAAAGGGGTGGTTGACTTTTTTTTTAGGCTTGATTGTGTTTATGGGGTCCAGTCTAACATGTGTTAATGCTTCGTTTGAAAAAAACAACAACATTATTTTTTGCATAATTTACCTTTATTCTACACTGCTCTGTCCCTTCTGTTATGAACACTCTGATGATTTCCTGTTTTTATGAAGCCCCTCCCTCAGAAACACACAATGGGCTGAGATTGGTTCGCTGGCTCAGTGTGTTGTGATTCACTAAACCACCTCCAGAAACGTCCCGCCCCTCAGCTCAGCATGTGCTCCGGTTGTATTGTAAACAATGGTCGTCAATATTGCTTATCATTTTGAGCCCGAATGTGGCCAAGAGAATATTAGTGAAGAGGATCATGCAGAACCTGTGCAAGCACGGCTCTTAATGGTATTTTTGTTTGTTTGTATGTTGTTATCTCATACTTTTAGATATGCTGTTATTTGTAAATGCTACTGCTTATGTTAGCTTTTAATATACAGTTTTATCCTGATTAAAGCTTTAATACAGCAGAATACATGATTGCGTTGTAGCATTTTTGTAAAGTAATGTTTAATTTGTAACAGTAAGAAGTGTTTGCCAGTAAGTATTGCTTGTTACCGTGGCAACTGTGTGCGCGTCCGTGTTTAACGCTTCTCGTAGCTATGTGAAAAATATCTGTCTGTCTGTACACATAAAGTGTATAATTGGAACACGGTTCACTGATGGATCTGATGAGCTGGTGGTCTGAATGAGAGAGAGAGAGAGAGAGAGAGAGAGAGAGAGAGAGAGAGAGAGAGATGTAGAGCAGGGGACGCGAGGAACAGGATTAATAACCGCTGCTTTAGAACATTGATTTTGAAACTTGTGAATCCATAAGAATCGTTAGAAGACAGAATCACGATTCATATATGAATAGATTTTTTCGTGCATCACTAGTTTTGACGACATGACAACAACTCTTCCTCTTCTCTAAAGCAGAGCAACATGGTCCCGCCCCCTTTGTTCCCGGGGGAGGGGTTAATGTAAATTTCTGGGTTTGTGATGTCACCAACCCGGGAAGAAGCTCGATGTAGTCCCTACCAGCAACATTACACACTAACTAAAGTTAAGAAAGTGAAATCACAATCAATCACTCCTTTAAACTTAATCTCTTTGTTTACTTTCTTCATATATTTTCATGTCAACAATCAGACTGGGTTTTGATTCTGGATTGTTGTTGCTGCAAAGTCTTTATATATGAAATATGGTGATGTATGCCATAATACTTTCATGACAGTATTACAGGAATCATGTTTTAATAAACTACAAATAGACGGAAAATATGCAGATATTGCCAGAATTTAATAACAGATACATTGGATTACTTGTTGATTATCTCAATCATTGTGTAAAAGCAGATTAGTTGTCTTTAACAGAGCTGCTGCAATTGTTGACGAGAGAATAACTCAAATAAGAGCAGGTCTTACATGAACAGGTCTACATTATTCACCTCATGATTTGACTTTATTCACTGGTCTGTCTGTAATGTGTGCGGCTCTGGCTGTGAACAACAAAATAATGCAGTGTGAGAACAATTACCTGGAGACATTCTCTGTGAAACAGTCTTTTCAGCAGAAAAACAGCTTCAACAACTTACATGCACTGAAAGAGCAGCTAAATATCTTAGAATGGATGTCTTTTTCTTCCTATTTTGTGTTTCTGTGTAGAGTTTAGTCTCCTCCCTCATCTCTTCTTGAAGTGTGAAACACAGGAAGTGTTTGATTTAGCGCACGCATCTCTGTTAAAACAGTCTATTAATGTGTCAGTATGGGGTCCAGTGCACTGCCTCTCATGCTCTGTGAGTATTTCATTATATTCTACTCTATCGTCATGTTTTTTTTTCTTTTTTCTGTTATTAACTGTATTCGGTTACACTTTATTTTGATAGTCCACTTTAGACATTCTACTAACTCAGTAACTTTGTAACTACATGTCAACTACATACGTAATAACTACTTCTCATTCATTTGCAACTACATGTCTACTAACTCTCAGAGTGGACTGTTAGGGTAGGTTTAGGGTTAGAAGAATAAGTTGTAATATACTTGCAAAGTTTTTTATAGTCAATAAGTTGTATGTTGTGGACCCATCAAAATAAAGTGTTAGAAGATATTAAGCAGACAGTCTACTAATACTCTAATGACTGCTAGCTGACATGTAGTTGCAAAGTTACTTACTGTTAGTAGAATGTCTAAAGTGGACTATCGAAATAAAAAGTTACCCCGTATTCAACTGAAGATAAGATAATGATTGTGTGTAGGAGGGTCTAAGAATCCACAGTCTTGCTGCTTATCATATTATTTATTGTTCAGATTCAATGTGATGATATGTTACGTGTGGATCAGATACAGAGTTTCAGAGAACATGCATTTATCTGTGCTGCACATGAAAGATGGAGAGCCTGTGGACATGTGCTTTTGCTGTTTATGATGTGATACTCTTCTTATTTTCAGTAGTTCAGTTCAATCAGATGTATTTGTGTTAACATGAGTTTGGTGTTGTATGGTACTGTATCTTTAAATAGTCTCTTCATTAGAGATTCAGAGAGTTTGAGAAGTTTATCTGTCACTTTTCATTCTTTCTGCCCCTCTTATTAAAAAATAAATTGTCCATTTAGCAGTCCAAAAATCACACTTAAAAATGACCGAATTTCATTGCAGCAAACACAATATATCAAACAAGTGACATTTGCAAAAAAAAAAAAAAAAAAAAATGATGTTCATGCTTTTCTCAGAATTAACGTCTGTTTTTCGATTATTTTTAACCAGTTTGTCTAAGTGTCATTTTTAGCGGATGTGTGTCAGTTCTTCTCACGTTCTCAGCAGATAAACACAGCTGTAGTTCTTTACATTAATATATGAACATGTTCCACTAATGCTGGACAATCTTGGTCTTCATTTTGAACATCATATTTATTGTTTCATAACTTTATTTTGTGAGATGTTTTGAGTGAAAACAGTGCTTGTGCTACATTTCTGCCAATTGTTTTGTCTTGGTTTAATGGTTTAAGGGTGTTTGCACACCTAGTTTATTTGAGTAACACCTCAAATGATCTCAGACCTGCTAAAAGGACCTACAAATAAAACGTACTCAGACCACATCATTTCAGGTGTTTTTTAGTTTGATTGTGAACAGCAAAAGCATTGATGTCACTTGCTGCTGGTTCTCTTTCTGATTCACTTTAACTGAACTGGGTTTGGTTCATTTAAAATATACTTTATGTGAAAACACCTAAGTGTTCAAATTTCTTTGGTTATATGTCACAAATATGTTAGACGGCAACATCAACATCAAACAGGAAGTGAGGCGGTGTGTTTCTCAAACACTTTGACCTGATGTGGTTTGTAGTCTGTAGTTTGCTTTGTTCCAGTGAAGCATCAGTAGTGTGAATGATCACATTAAAGTTAATATTTGCTTGTATTCTTAATATTTGCTTCTTTCTGCTCTATGGTTTTAACCAGTGGGGAAGATAGTTATTCTTATTCTGGATTTTTAGTTTCATAAACCTTAAAATACTTTCAGAAGAGCAAAAGATTCACAGCAACATGTGCATGTCATTTTCATTTACTTCCCCTTCTTAGAGATCCATCTGTCTAATATCACATTTAAGAGTCTCTGTTTTCTCATATTTAATAGTCAAGCAATAATAGTATCTACTGGTGAAGCATCATGTCTAGTGAGAGGCTTCTGTCAGTTCTTGTTTTCCAGATTGATAGTTGAACATGCGCAGTACCTGAGACGATCATCTTTTGATGGACCCCCATCTGAGGGTTGTCCCCCCTAAAAATATGATTTAACACCATGCTGTGGATTGTAAATAACAATGTTTTATAGTTTAAATAATTGTGTAAATAGTTGGGCTGTCGGTTTAACGTGTTAACTTAATTAATTAGTTATGAAAAAATAACGTGATTAAAATATTTTAACGCAGTAACGCACTGGCCCCGCCCCCAGACCTGTACATCATCTTACAATTCATACAGTTGACTGTTGACAAATATGATGCTGGGCAACAACTCCATACATGTAGTTATGCCCTAAAATTCAAGATATTGGAGCAAAAATGCTCCTGTATGAGTTTTCGTAACATATTTATATCACATGATAAGCAATATTACACAAGCAGCGAGAGCGATCACACGAGTGCAAATTTAGATTTTATACAACAGTTCAGTAAAAAAGAAGCTAATATTTTGTGATATTGATCACAATATTGTCTGTTTTTGCTCAGTTTTGCCAACAATTATGTAATTACTTTGTGTTTTATTATATTGGTTTTGTATTGTTTGATTGTTTTTACTGCCTGTACTTGTGTATGTATCTTTTTACTTCATATTTGTAAATGTATGTAAAGCGCTTTGAGATACTACTTTTAAAAGCACTATATAAAATAAAGTTTATTGTTATTATTAACAAAACTATTACCTATAAAGCCACAACAGAATTGTTGTGCATCTCCGTGTTTAGTTTCTGAATGAATCTGCGTTTTGAACGAATTGCGTGAACCAATGATTCAAAGAACCATTCATAAACAGAGCCGTTTACTTCATTCCTGAATGAATCAGCCGTCTGAACAAATTGATTGAAGACATTTACCACCACCTGATGGCAGATTTAGTTTCTTATTTAGAGGATCATTTCATTTAAAAGGGGGGGGGGGGGGGTTTGTTGGTGAGTGGGGTTATTTCACCCCCAAAAAATAGGCTGATTATGTAATCTTTTTAATGTCTGCTTAATACTTTCTCATTTAACACAAAAATAGCATTAAATAATCTTTTGGGGGTATTTTCACAGCCAGAAGTCCAGTGAGAGAGAACAAAGTCAATAGTTGTGGAACTCCAAGATTGTCAAGGCTATTTTATTCACTTAAACATCGGATGAAGTGATTATTTTCTCTTTAATACAGATGATGCAAGTGTATTTTTCAATGAGTCCACTATGTTAGCAATAATAACATTAGCTTGGTGGATAGTAATGTCTACAACGGATACGAGCGCTATCGCGGCCCCTTCACAAATTGCTCTTGAGAAATTTTGTTTGTTGTCCCACTGTTAACCCGCACCAGGACGCCAGCACACTGAAAGCTCTTTGTTTGCACACGTCATTGTTTCCAAACAGATAAAGTAAAACAGGACAAAATTAATCTTGACAAACTATATATCATTTTGAAGGTCTAAGCCTCAAGCATCGACGACCGATAGCTGTTTTTCGATAGAAAGCTTATAAGGAATGTATTTGCTAAATTTGTGTAAGCAGTACACATCAAAACATGTATAAAAAAACCGCAGTACATACCAGATTCATCCTGATAACGACACTCAAACGTATCCACTGCTGTAAATCCTGGTTCAGTTTCAGAGATAAGGGTCCACTGAACAACATTCCATCAAGCACTTTTAGTCCAAAGAAACAACAACGTTGTAATTTGGATCGTTATTCATTTGTTTACGTCTCATCTCTTGAGGGAAAGTTATTGTTTGTGTCCGTTATGGAACAAATTACACTCAAAAACAGCGTCTTGGTGGTAAAAAAACCCAGCATGATTTTGTAGCAGGCAATGTCCCAAACAGAATGAAATCATCCAAAAAAAAAAAGTCAAAGATACACGGAAGATTGTTTATTTGAATTCTGGCGCTCCCTCGCGACATGACACCTGTCATCTGATGGGGGCGTAACTTAGGGATCTTTTTAGCACAAATAAACCTTTCTATTTTTTTCTTCTTCAACAGTTTTCATATATGTTTGCGTGTTTTGTGGAGAATGTGCCTGTATCTGTGTGATTAACATCTCTATGGCTGATAATCAGCATGCAATTACTGACTGTTCACAGATATCAGTGTGAATGCAGTCTATATAAAAGGCCATTATAATGTGATTATTGACTATATTGGGCGGCCATCTGATTAGCATCTGTATGAATGATCGTCAGCATGTGATTACTAATGTATGAGCAGGAGCATCTGTATGTCAGGAAATCAGTATGTACTTAAGTTATTTTTTTTATTATTATTGTTTTTTTTTCATCACTCAAAAATTATTATTATTGTATTTTTCTAGTGCTCAAATAAATCACTTATACAATGTCTAAGATTCTGTCTACTGTTTTATAATTGAAAAACTGCAGTGGCATGTATAAAGACTAAATAGTTTGTAGTAGAACCCTTCAATAATTTGGTAAAGGGGGGGGGGGGCTAGAAAAATGGCTGCAGGAATCTTATTTTTCATGATATCCTCTTCAGATTTGAAATATAAACTCATGAGACATGTGACTTTCAACCCATTACTTTTCTGGATTGCTCTAGGACTGATTCCGTGTATGTTATATGAAATTTTTTAAAAAAATCAGTGTGGTACAATTTTTATCAAGGCACTTCAGTGTCTATAACTTTTTATATTTTTGAGCATCATCAACTCTGGATGATGGATAGTAAAGCCCAAAGGGTCTTCTTTCCAAAGACACCAAAATTGTGTGTGTGGCACACTGAAGTCAGGAGCTGTTACCATTTTAATTAGTTAGTCATTTTCAGCTGTGATTCCCAATATGGGGGGTGCTGGTTAACAGGTTTTAATCAGTTTAAATAGGAAAAATATCGAAACTCTTTGGTCATTTTTGATGACCAAATGCTAATGGTCTAATCCGATTCAATGAACTATGCTAAACTAAGCTAAAAGTGCTACCGCCAGACCCGGAGATCGGCTGAATGGATTCAAAAACGGTAAATCTCAACTTTTTAACTCTAGGGGAGGTGTAAAATGAGAGTATTTCCAAAAAAAGTGGAGTGTTCCTTTAACGTCTGTTTCTCAATTATTTTTAATCAGTTTGTCTAAGTGTCATTTTTAGCGGATGTGTGTCAGTTCTTCTCACATTCTCAGCAGAAAAACCACAGCTGTAGTTCTTTACATTAATACATTTACATTTATGCATTTAGCAGACGTTTTTATCCAAAGCGACTTACATTGCATTCAAGTTACAGTTTTACATTTTATCAGCTCTTGCTTTCCCTGGGAATCGAACCCATGATCTTGGTGTTGCTAGCGCCATGCTCTACCAGTTGAGCTACAGGAAAGCTTATATGATACTTATATGATAATATATGAACATGTTCCACTAATGCTTGACAATCTTGATCTTCATTTTGAACATCATATTTATTGTTTCATAACTTAATTTTGTGAGATGTTTTGAGTGAAAACAGTGCTTGTGCTACATTTCTACCAATTGTTTTGTCTTGGTTTAATGGTTTAAGGGTGTTTGCACACCTAGTTTATTTGAGTAACACCTCAAATGATCTCAGACCTGCTAAAAGGACCTACAAATAAAACGTACTCAGACCACATCATTTCAGGTGTTTTTTAGTTTGATTGTGAACAGCAAAAGCATTGATGTCACTTGCTGCTGGTTCTCTTTCTGATTCACTTTAACTGAACTGGGTTTGGTTCATTTAAAATATACTTTATGTGAAAACACATAAGTGTTCAAATTTCTTTGGTTATATGTCACAATTATGTTTGATGGCAACATCAACACCAAACAGGAAGTGAGGCGGTGTGTTTCTCAAACACTTTGACCTGATGTGGTTTGTAGTCTGTAGTTTGCTTTGTTCCAGTGAAGCATCAGTAGTGTGAATCATCACATTAAAGTTAATATTTGCTTGTATTCTTAATATATGCTTCTTTCTGCTCTATGGTTTTAACCAGTGGGGAAGATAGTTATTCTTATTCTGGATTTTAGTTTCATAAACCTCAAAATACTTTCAGAAGAGCAAAAGATTCACAGCAACATGTGCCTGTCATTTTCATTTACTTCCACTTCTTAGAGATCCATCTGTCCAATGTCACATTTAAGAGTCTCTGTTTTCTCATATTTAATAGTCAAGCAATAATAGTATCTACTGATGAAGCATCATGTCTAGTGAGAGGCTTCTGTCAGTTCTTGTTCTCCAGATTGATAGTTGAACATGCGCAGTACCTGAGACGATCATCTTTTGATGGCCCTGCTCCAGTCTTTGAAGTTGTGGCAAGTGTTTATGACCATAACTACTTATGATATTTCATTTTAACTCTATAAGTATCTGCATGGTACAATTATGCTGATTAAATTGGGGCACGTAAAACCGGTCAGGCTCCTAATAACTCTTTATATTGAAAAGAACGTGTCCATAGTGCCCAATTGAAAAGAATTGTCCATAGTGCCCCCCCCCCCAAAAAAAAAAAAAAAAAATTCATGTGGATGCTTAAATCACACTTAAAATTACTGAATTTAATTGCATTAAACACAAAATATGCTAAATTTTTCTCAGAACTAACTTCTGTTTTCTGAGACACTTCTTCATGTATTTCTAACCAGTTTGTCTCAGAGTCATTTTTAGAGGATGTGTGAAGTCAGTTCTCACGTTCTTTACAGAAAAACCACAGCTGTAGTTCAGTACATTAACACATGAACATGTTACACTAATGCTCTACAATCAGAACGTGTCATTTGTCTTTATTTTAAACAACATATTGTTTCATAATATAATTAATATACATACTCAGACCACATCACTTTGGGCCCTTTTGTGATTCTATGAAGTACTTTACATTGTGAACACTAAATGTACTGAGGTCACTCGCCGCTGGGTCACTTTCTGGTTTTCAAGAAGCTGTCTGGAAGCCATGGAATAAAATAATTTAAAAAAGTAAATTTGAGTTTATATTTAAAAATTCTGACTTTATTCTCACAATTCCTAGATTATATCTCACAATTCTGATAAAGAAAAACAGCTCGTCATTCTCTTTTCCTCTCGGCTCAGAATCATGAGTTTATATCCCACACTTCTGGCTTTTTTTTCCTCAGAATTAACAAACTCACTATTGTTGAGTTAAATCAAGTTATAAAGTCCGAACGAGGAGATATAATCTTGCATTTGAGAGAAAAAAAAGGTCAGAATTGTAATATAAAGTAAATAAATGTTATGTAAAATGTTAATAGAAATAGGTTTAAATAGTATTTCATGCTGTAACTGTAGAGCTAATACAATACGTCCCCTATGAACTGCATATGTGAATATTATATAGACCTATTGTTTAAATCAAATTTATGCTTTAAAAGTAGAGTAATCATAGCAGTTTTTATCCATAGTCTGTCCGTTTAAACGTCTGCATTTAGCTTCAAATAGCGTCATTGATGACAGTATTCTATAAAAATGTTGCATTTCGATTCTGACATCCAAAGGCACAAAAATATATTTTTTTCTCTCTTATTCCATGTATTTTAACTGTTTTCCTCCACTTGTTACCAGTGTTTTTCTGACACCATTATGCGCGCGCAGCTGCAAGTGAACTCCAAATTGGTCTATAGCACCTTTAGTGTTCCCGTCAAAAAATCTCTCTTTAAATCTCTTATGCTTTATTATCACCAAATATTGGATTCAATCTTTTTGTCAGCTTGTTTTCTTTCAATTAGGACAGAATTTGTATATGTTTTTGGAAATGTTTGATTGTAGGAGTCATTAATCTGAGCTTATGCACCTCAGTTTTTGAGAGAAGCGTTATTTGTGGATAATTTTGCCAATATTCAATAACATTATGAAACTAATTTGCACTGTGTATCACACTAGTGTGCTTTAGGCTCAGATCAATGATACAATCAATCAGTTTTTAAAACCTGTTAACATGCACCAGGACGCCGGCGCACTGAAAGCTCTTTGTTTGAACATGTGATCGTTTGTGAATAGATTAGACGAAATGGGACAAAGTTAATTTTGACAAACTATATATCATTTTGAAGGTCTAAGCCTCAAGCATCGACGACAGATCGCTGTTTTTCGATGGAAAGCTTATAAAGGAATGTATTTGCTAAATTTGTGTAAGCAGTACACATCAAAACATGTATAAAAAAACGCAGTACATACCAGATTCATCCTGATAATGACACTCAAATGTATCCACTGCTGTAAATCCGGTTTAATTTGAAAGATAAGATCCACGGAACAACATTCCATCAAGAACTTTTACTCCAAAGAAACAATAACGTTGTAATTTGGATCGTTATTGATTTGTTTCAGTTTTATCTCTTCAGGGAGAGTTATTGTTTGCGTCCGTTATGGAATAAATTACGCTCAAAAACAGCGTCTTGGTGGTAAAAACAACACAGTTTTGTAGCTTACAGTCTCACAGACAGAATGAGACCATCCCAAAAAAAAAAGTTAAAGATAAGCGGAATATTGTTTATTTGAATTCTGGCGCTCCCTCAAGATGGCGCGTGATGCACGCTGTGACGCACCTGTCATCTGATTACCGTAACTTACCGATCGCCTTTTTTGCTAAATAAACCTTTTATTTTCTTTTTTTCAACATTTTTTATTTATGTGTGTGTGTGTGTGATGTGTGGAACATGGCTGCATCTGCATGATTACCATCTATATGAACGCACATCGGCGTGTAATTAACAACTATATGACTGCTATCAGAATGCTGTCAATGACGGCTATTATTGATGATATGACCCATCTGTATGATTATCATCTGTATGGACGCACATCAGTGTGTGATTACTGACTGCAATCAGTGTGAATGTCTGGCAATATCAGTTTATGTCTGGCAGTGCAGAGTATTGAGTATGCTTTGTAGACTACTACATACAAAGCAAATTCTTCTTTTTTTCTTTTTTTTTTCTTCTTTTTTATTACTCAAATTATTCTTATTGTATTTTTAGTGCTCGAATAAATCACTAATATGATGTATAAAATTATGTCTATTATTATATAATTGAAAAAAACTATGTATAAGGACTAAAATAGTTTGTGGAATTCTTCAATACATCTAGTGGTAATTTTCATTAACGGGGGGGGGGGGGGGGTGTATCTGGAAATATTATCACAAAAATGATTTCAGGAATCTCATTTTTCATGGTATCTTCTTCAAATTTGAAATATAAACTCATTAGACATGTACGGTGGCTGTAAATTGCAAAACAAATCACGATTCAGAATACAAAATAACAAATTACAAATGCAAATGCAAATATAAAAAACAAAATAACAATTCAGAAAACACAACAACAATCCCGAAAACATTATAACAAGTCAGAAAACACAATGACAAATCCAAAAACAAAATAACAAGTCAGAAACCACAACGACAAATCAGACAAACCGGAAGAGGTAGGTATAGTTTGAACAGCGCCATTGGTTTGGGAATAGATTACTCACCGCTGACTGGACGAGACATCTGTCAATCAAGGTGTACAGAACCACAAGAAGCACAGCAGAGCCTATAATGTCATCAGCTCCAGTGGCACAGGTGGTAAATCATGAGTCATGTGTTTTTGACGCGATCGACCAGTGGTTTTCAATAAAAATGAAAGAAATAATCAAAAAGTTAAAAATAAAGTATCGGGTAGGGTTTTGCACTATGTTAAAATAGCATGTTCTGCTGTATACTAACGTTACTTGTTACAAATAGTGGCAATTATCTGCACTTCAGTATTGTAGTACATTATAAAACAGTATGCAATAATGAGGTATTGAGTGTAAATTATAATTTTAATTCAAATTATTAAATGGATACCGCCTTATTGGTACATTATAAAGCCCTCTCTGCACCTACCCTAACCCTACCCGATACTTTATTTTCAACTTTTTGATTATTTCCTTCATTTTTATTGAAAATAAATGCCTTTACGATGCGATATGAGATTTGAAAAGGGAGAGAAAAAAAAAAGTTCTGCCAATCGGCCAAAGGTGGGATCGAACCACTGGTCGATCGCGTCAAAAACACATGACTCATGATTTATCATCTGCACCACTGGAGCTGATGAAATAATGGACTTCTTCTGGTTCTGTACACCTTGATTGACAGATGTCTCGTCCAGTCAGCAGTGAGTAATCTATTCCCAAACCAATGGCGCTGTCTCAAACTATACCTACCTCTTCCGGTTTGTCTGATTTGTCATTGTGTTTTCTGACTTGTTATAATGTTTTCGGGATTGTTGTTGTGTTTTCTGAATTGTTATTTTGTTTTTTATATTTGCATTTGTAATTTGTTATTTTGTTTTCTGAATCGTGATTTGTTTTGCACTTTACAGCCACCGTAGTACGACATGTGACTTTCAACCCATTACTTTTCTGGATTGCTCCTGGACTTATTTCATGTATTTGTTTATGAAATAAAAAAAACATTCAGTGTGGTAAAATATTTTTCAAGGCACTTCAGTGTCTATAACTTTTTATTTTTTTTGAGCATTATCAACTCTGGATGATGCATAGTAAAGCCTAGAGTGTCTTCTTTCCAAAGATACATAAATTGTGTGTGTAGCACATTATTGTCAGGAAATGTTACCATTTTAATTTAGGTAGGTCATTTTCAGCTGTGAGGCCCAAAATGGGGGTGCAGGTTAACAGGTTAAGTGTAATGACCTACTTTTGATTAATTCATTCAAACTTTGACAAATTCCGTGATATTCCGCGTTAAACTGTAAATTCAGTTTTTATGACTGGATTCCGCGATTCCGTCCGTGTTTTCTGCATCGCGGAAATCATAGGACCCTACTACTGCCCCTAGTGGAAGTTTAGACAATAAAGTTGCATGTCATTACGTTCATCTCGCCTGGCTTGTTTTAACACGAAACTCGCACAAATAGCCATCCTAACGCAACATGTTTCTTCTGCTTTTAGTGCTGATGTCCTTCATCCACGCTGGAGTCACTCGAGGTACTGTGCTGTACTGCAGTACATTTGATTTATTAAACAAATGTGAATTGTGTTGTAATAGTTCATTTTGTACATTTTGTACATGGATCACACCAGGATCGTACATTTGGTTTGAATGTTTCTATTGTCCTCATTTGTAAGTCACTTTGGATAAAAGTGTCTGCTAAATGATTCAATAAATGCTGTATTGACACCTGTACAAAACTGTACAATAATGTTTTAATAACTTTCTCATTTCAAAATCCAATCGAATTGACAACACAAATAAATGAATAAAAACATTTTATTTTATTTCAGCTTTAATCATAACATAGTAAATTTGACTAATAATTGTATCATTAAAGTCAGATATTCAGTTCAGAGTCTGTTTTCTTCTGTTCACAGATTCACCCAGATCTACACTGACTGTGACACCAGACCATCCTGTATTCACTGGAGAGACAGTCAATCTGACCTGTGTGATAAAACCTTACTACAGTAACTGGAGATATGTGTGGTATAAAGACAGCGCAAACACGCCAGTGTCACAGACGTCTGAGCGTTACACTGTAAATGGAGACACTCTCAGTATTGTAAAAGCTATTGCATCTGATGACGATCAGTACTGGTGTAAAGGAGAGAGAGATGGAAATCCAGACTCATCACAGTTTAGCTCTGCTGTTTCTCTCTCTGTGACGGGTGAGTTGAATATCATTGTCCTCCTAAAATCCCTCTAGGTAACACTTTACAATAAAGGTACATGGATATAATGTACTAATACCTGAAGTAATATTTACTTAAACATTAACTCATGATTAGTGAAGACGAGCAAATTATTAACCAATCAAGAGCTTCTTAACTACGCCATATGGATTCATGCATGAATAAAAAAGATTTAACTACATGTTAGAATATGTTTTATGCATAAATCAACATTTATTTATTTAGTCATTTAGCAGACGCTTTTGTCCAAAGCGACTTACAAATGAGGACAATAGAAGCAATCAAAACCAACAAAAGAGCAACAACATGCAGGTGCTATGACAAGTCTTGGTTAGCCTAACGCAGTACACGTAGCAAGGTATTTTTATTTTTTTAAAGAAAACAAGTAGATAGAATATAGAAAAAAGCAATCTAGTTTTTTTTTGTTTTTTTTTTTAAGAAACAAGTAGATAGAATAGAAAAAAGAAAGCTAGTTTATCAAGAAAAGCTAGCAGTTACAGAATAAATATGCAATTGAAAGAGGGTCAAGTGTGTGTGTGTTTTTTTTATATAAAAAGAAGAGAGATAGATAAAATTGAGTTAGAATAGAGAGAGCTAGAGTTAGAGGGTCAAATAAAGGGTCAATTAGCCGTTTCTTGAAGATGGGTAAGGACTCAGCTGCTGGATTGAGTCGGTCAGGTGGGAACAGTTAATGAAAAATTCTGTGAAAGTGATTTTGTGCCACTTTGGGATGGCACAATAATGCGTTGTTCACTTGCAGAACACAAGCTTCTAGAGGGCACATAGGTCTGAAGTACTGAATTTAGGTAAAGAGGTGCAGAGCCAGAGGTGGTTTTGTAGGCAAACATTAACTTGAGTTTTATGCGAGCAGCTATTGGTAGCCAGTGCACATTGATGAACAGAGGTGTGACATTTATGGGTTAACTAAATTAAACAAAATATTTTTTATTCCTTCTGTTAGAAACTGTTTATCAAATAAATTTAAACAGTTTAATATTGTCATAATTTAAATTACTGACATTTGCAGTTTCATCATAAACATTACTAGATGGCACAGGATTAGTTTGTCAATATTTTCACCGATCCTTCGTATTGTTAGATTGGGTCTCCACGCCAGATAATAATTAGTATCCAGCCCCGGATGCCAGATCCCATCAGAAAATATCTGTTTGTCCAGTAACAGAACAACTAGTCAGCAGAGCCGTCGATACACAAACCCTGTTAACAGCAAGTCTTGCCTGGTCTCCAAAAATACCCAAAACGAGTGTTTAGCAGGCTTCTGTCAGTCAAGAAGTTGACCAGAAAAGCCAGAGAAGAGAAGAAGCAGGAGACGAAGTGATGATGGTAAAAAGTAACAGTTTATTGAACAATCTTAGTTGCCTTAATGTTCAAACTTCGTCTGATGAGTACAAATTCAACATGTACTTTTATACCAAAACTGCTTCACAGCAACATCCCATAAACCTTGGGTTTCCATAAACATTCCCTCTTATCTATCTATATTCATACAGACACAACAGTTCATGAAACCCCACAAGCATGATATTGAACAACAATGAAAATGCATAAGCAAGGAAAACATTTATAAGAAATATAGAAACATAATAAATGAACAAACACATATGAATAAACAATAAAAATAATCAAATCATAAATCAGAATCAAATGATAAATCATAATCAAATAATACATAATGCGAATGACTGATTATAAAATAATTATGTAAATAAATTATTATAAATTAATTAAAATAAAAAAAACATGAAAAAACAACACACATACAATGTGCACATGAGGATCTAAGTATCCTTCAGTATCAAATGTAGAACATATTAAATGCACTAATAAATGGCCTTAAAAGTTCATAATCTGTTTTGTGTTATTCACTTTCCCTGTCGCACTAGTACGCGTGTTTGATAATAAGTTGTTAGTTTATGGGTAGTTAATTAAGAGTTAGCAATGATGAGCCTCTTAAAGTAAAGTCATGGCATAATGATGCACTTACAAACCATTAACTAAAATATGAATTACTGTAATGCACAATATTATTGTACCTTTATTGTAACATGTTACCCTCTACTACACGGGAATATGTTTCAAATGTGATACTGAATCTATAAACTCCTGAAGTTCCCCAGCATAACATATAAACACTATTAAAATAACACACGTTCATAGTGAGTCTCGTGATTGTTTCAGATGATCTTATGCTGAATCACATTAAACCTGTAGTGAATCAGACGGAGGGTCACTCTCCTCTCCACATCTCTCCTATTTTTTTCTCCATAATACATGAAGAAACAAGGAAACAAGCAGACAGACAGGAACCGACAAAACAAACAAAAAAAAACCATACAAATATACACATATGTACATAGACAAACATATATACAAAATAAACACCATCTTTTTTTACATCTGGAATGTTTGGAATTGTGAAGCAATGAATATGAATATGAAGGAAGAATATATTTCAGAGCTGCCTAATCCTGGTCCTGGAAATCTACCTTCCTGCAGAGTTCAGTTCCAACCCTGATCAAACACACCTGTCTGTAATTATCAAGTGCTCCTTTAGATCCTAATTAGTTGGTTCAGTTGTGTTTAATCAGGGTTGGAGCTGAACTTTGCAGGAAGGTAGATCTCCAGGAACAGGATTGGGCACCCCTGATATGTTTATAATATTTTATAAATGGTAATATTAATACCCACTCCATATGCATTCCATTGCACGTTCCAGAACACCTTGGCAGGACCTTCTAGATCATTGTTGCATGACCTGGTTGCATCTATGCCCTGGGATGTAATGATATAATTGAGAGTGATCCACTGGCTGTTGTTATAAAGTATGTGCTTTAAGACAGGTATCATATCTTATCCTGTCTATTCATTATTATTATTATTAATTAAT
This sequence comes from Aspiorhynchus laticeps, assembly GCA_023376895.1. Classification (NCBI taxonomy): domain Eukaryota; kingdom Metazoa; phylum Chordata; class Actinopteri; order Cypriniformes; family Cyprinidae; genus Aspiorhynchus; species Aspiorhynchus laticeps. The sequence goes on from CM041795.1 coordinate 7,449,891, forward strand.
TCATTATTAAATTATTCCTGGTCCGCAGACCTGTTGGCCATGTGGTCCTGTGATGAACTCTCCTTCTCTCTGTGAACTCCGAGGGGGTTGAGAGAGACAGAAAGCAGAACAGACTGGAATAAAGGGGGGGGGGGGGGGGGGTTCAAGGGGTTCAAGGGTAGGTTTATTTGTCACATACACAATCATACCAAGTACAATCAGCAGTGAAATGCAGGGGTTTGTTAAGAAATGTACAGCATAAACAAGAGGAGAGAGAGATGGAAAAAATAACCCTCAGACTATACTCCTTGGGGGAGTACAGTGTGAGAACAGAAAAAAAAACACCTCAGCACAAAAGCACATAATACACCATAGACACACGACTATGCAACAGGGGAGGTAATCCAGCTCCAACAAAACAGCCATCCGGTCCAGCAGCTAACCCAGCAGCGCTAGTCACAGACCCGCTTGTCAGGCTGGCGGATCAAAGCGACGGAGGCGTTGGATTGGGTTTGGGGGAATGTCTCTGTATGTGTAGTAGTTTGTAATCAGTATGTGTGTATATTTGTGTATGTGTAATCAGCAGGTGTCTGAGGAATGGGGGAGGAACGCAGAGAGCGTCTCCCTGCGGTGCTTCTCAGGGAAGATTTGCCTACAACGACCTTGGCCAAGGCCAGTGCTGGTAGAGGGGAGCCGGAAGAGATAAGATTGAGCTTGTTTAGTCTTAGGGCGAGTAACCGCATTCCAATTCCACGGCTACTCTTATTGTCCGTTCTGGTCTCCGTCAATTTTACTCTGCAAAGCCGTGAGCTTTTCCGTGATAGAATCCATATTGCGGTTAATAGTCTCAGTCTCAATGCTGACCGCTCTTCCCACTGCTTCAATCATGACGGGCAGCCTTGTGAGGCTTTGAACAGCTGTTCCCGTTTTCTTAATTCTTCGATAACCCAGGGCAAAGCCTAATCCAATCAGCAGAAGACCTGTTATCATGGTTCCGAATAGATAGATATCTTCGATGTCCTCCACAGAAAGAGCCGCTAAACACACGACACGCCATCTGTCCCACACGTCCATCGTGTAGCCAGCGGGGTACGTTCCGTCAGGGCAGTCAGGTTCCCCCGAACCAGAGCTTCTCGTCGAGAAGATGGTGTCAATTGCGTTGAGAGACCAGTTGATCAAATCCATGATTTTTCCAGTTTTGAGGTTTTGAGGAGCAATGCAGAGAGAGTCTCTCAAGTATTACACGATACGAGACAAGAGAGCAGGCAGGGAGGGAAAAAAGGGTGAGGACGGGGAGCGAGAAAAAATGCGACCGCCTCCGTTGAGAGCCAAAGTAAGAAGTAAGAAGTAAGAAGCCAAAGTAATAAATAAGAAAGAAAGAAAGATAGATAGATAGATAGATAGATAGATAGGTAGATAGATAGATAGATAGATAGATAGATAGATAGATAGATGTGAGCCACACTCTTTTAAAAATAAGGTGCCAGGAAGAACCAAAAAGGGGGTTTTGCGTTGATGCCATAGAAGAACCTTTTTTGGTTCCCTGAAGAACCTTTTATTAAATGGTTCCTTGAAGAACCTTTGTTTTCTTAGTGCCATAAAGAACCTTTTTTGGTACTGCACAGAACCCCTTTCAAAGGTTCTTAAAAGAACCCCTTGCAGTTCTTCATGTCACTTTATTAGGTTCTTTGTGGAACCATTCATGAAAAGGTTCTTCATGGCCTCAATGTAGTTAACAAACATACAAAGAAATCTAGGAATAGGAATGAATGCATGTTTATTACTTTTATCCCTTGTGCCACATAAAATCATATGAATAGGCAACCAAAATTAATAAGTTAGACAAATTGCCCAAAATCAAACTGAAAACAGCATTAAATAAACACAAACCAGAAAACAGCAGAACAAATACAATAAAAACAGTACAATATAAAACAGTACTGATACTTGTAAGATAAACAGCAGCAGCAACAACAAATAAATATGCAACTTAAGATGGCTTAAGATGATTAATTTTAACTACAGGGAATTAAAAACTTCCTTCACAGAGAAACGCATTTCTTCCAAAAAGAAAGCCTTAAACTGATACATCTTAGACTCGAGAATTGTAACAATGAATTGCATACCTTCTGCAAACAAATACTGTTTTAACATCCAAAAGTGATGGAAAGACTATGAATTAAGCTTTCCTGTAGCTCAAATGGTAGAGCATGGCGCTAGCAACGCCAAGATCATGGGTTCGATTCCCAGGGAAAGCAAGAGCTGATCAAATGTAAAACTGTAACTTGAATGCAATGTAAGTCGCTTTGGATAAAAGCGTCTGCTAAATGCATAAATGTAAATGTAAATGTAAATGAATTAGGGCTGCACGATACTTTGCATGTGATAGTCATGCGCATCTCCTCAAGCTCACCGACAAGCTACGCAATTCGCGCTCAGAATCGCAGATGAATCGCATGCGATATTGAACGTGATATTGCGTGGCTTGTCGGTGAACTATGGCTCTGTGTATTAACTGCCGCTCCATTTGAAAACAGGTGATGGAGATTTACTGCTAATCACAGAACCGTCTTTACTGACGAGATGCGCATGACTATCGCATGCGATATATCGTGCAGCCCTACTATGAATTTTCATAAACAATGAAAATTATCTAGTTTAATGTAAACGTGTGAGTGTATGTGTTGTGTGTGTGTGTCTGTGTGTATGTATGTGAGTGTATGTGTTGTGTGTAGGGGTGTAACGATACTCGACTCGCAGTTGAACGATTCACGGGCATTTTCCAAATGGAAGTGATCATTTACATTTACATTTACATTTATGCATTTAGCAGACGCTTTTATCCAAAGCGACTTACAGTGCATTCAGGCTATACATGTTTTATCACTATGTGTGTTCCCTGGGAATCGAACCCACAACCTTTTGCGCTGCTAACGCAATGCTCTACCACTGAGCCACCGGAACACATTTCTCATCGGATCACGGATCATCCCTGTCCCCTTGTAGTGGGGAGCAATGTAATTTCCTCGTCTTCAGCTGGGATGTTCCTGTGACAACGCAGCACGATCTGTATAGGCATAAAAATGCCTATTTGAAGGTTTCATACATATTAGTTTTTATATATTAGCATATTTACATTTTTAAATATAAAATGTATGTTTATTTACAACAGTTATGCTAACAAAAAAAAAACCATGACATTAAAACAGCGACATCTGCTGACAGAGACCATGCTGCGTTGTCACAGGAACATCCCAGCTGAAGATGAGGAAATGACATTGCTCCCTTTACCATGTGCATTCCAAACGACTGCATAATGATACACATGTGCCCTGCTCACTCCAAAGTCCCCACTACAAGGGGACAGGGATGATAAGAATATAATCATCGATTATACTCACTTAATATTAGATTTTAAAGCCATTTTTTTCATAGGCCATTTTTTTTTTTTACACTGTCAGAAATAAAATATACTAAAATTGTATTTTAGCCCTTTACTGGGGCAGTAACCTCAAAGGTGCACATATCCCCTAAAGGAGCATATTAGTACCATACAAGTATGTATGCTTTAAGGGTAGATAAGTTACAAGGTGCACCTTTGAGAATATAATCAGTAATTATACTCACTTAATTTTAGATTTTAAAGCCATGTTTTTTTTTTACATTTCATATGCATAGATAAGTTACAAAGTTGCACCTTTGAGGGTACCTCATGAAAAATAAACATGGTGTTACATAAGTACTAAAATGTATTATTATTATCATTACCTTGGTAAATTTGTGGTTACTTCAGTTTTACTACAAATACTGTGGTAAACTGTGGTTACTTTAATAAAACCATGGTTATTTTTTGTAAAAAACTGCCAGAATGCTGTACTCCTAAATGTGAAACTTTAGCATATTTTCTGACAGATTTATTAACAGCAATTACAGAACCTAACACAATCCATTTGAACATTTGAACTAACAACCAGTTTAAATAAATTTACTTGCACAAACTAGCCTATTTTAAATAAATATTACATAAATAAACCAAGTTTGCGATTAGTAAGATTTTGTAATATTATTTAAATAAGCCTCATGCTCACCAAGGCTGCACTTTTTTTAAATACAGTAAAAACAGCAATATTGTGAAATATAACCATTAAAATAACCATTTTCTATTTTAATATATTTTAAAATGTAATTTTAAATGCATCTGTGATCAAAGCTGAATTTTCAGCATCATTATTCCAGTCTTCAGTGTCACATGATCCTTCAGAAATCATTATAATATCATTTGCTGCTCAAGAAACATTTCTGATTATTATTGCTGCTATTTGTGTGGAAACCGTGATGCATTTTTCAGAATAAATTTTATACATAGTAACAATGATATGTAATGTAATGTAATAATGTGGCAATGGTTTCTTAAGATCTTCTGATGCTTTTGGGAAACGCAGCTCTATTTGAACAAACACTGTGACAGAGCCATGCGTCAGCAGCGAACAGTGTTGCCAACTCATTTTCAGAGAAAGTTGCTAAAGGAAGGTCAATTTGTTGCTAAAAGTTGCTAAATAACGTTATGATGTCATTGCGCGATGATGTCATTGCGTATTCACGACGCAAAATTGTGTCACAACATCAAATCTCAGCAAAAAAAAATAGATTTTATATATGTTAATTTAGATTTGTTTGTAAAATAATATGCAATAATATACTATTAAAATATAAGTAACTGTATTATTAAATACATTGAATTATTGAACACTTACACATTTTTTAATGATTACAAATTAAGGTTTTTTTTAATAGCCAGTAAACTAGTAATACTATACATTCTCAACAGTTAGTTAGTATGCTACACTCTGTAAAAGAGTCTGTAAAAATAGGGCACAATCTACTATGTTAATATGAAAGAATTTTCCGTATTGGTTTTTTACCTGCATTTTAAATTACGCATTATGTTTTCAGGTTACAGGGTTACAATGGATAATGTCCTGGAAAATTAGTATCTTTTCCATTTTTCTTACAGTGTACTAACTGATCAACAATCGCAGGTACAAGCTACTAACAAAGTGTATCATCAATGAACAATTATTCAATTATTATTATTATTAAATTGAACAACTGCAAATAGCAGCTAACTTAATTCCCGTGATGTGTGTGCTGCTAGGCATCTTTGGTTTCCTCTTTTTGTGTAATTTGGATGGAAAATGTGTGCCTTTTTATTGTCTGAGTCACTTATCAAAAGTTGTTAAAAGTAGCCAAATTAATTTTAGAAATTGCTAAATTTGTTGCTAGGTGCTTTTGGGAGAAAAAGTTGCTAGGGTAAAAGTAGCTAAATTTAGCAACAAAATTGCTAAGTTGGCAACACTGGCAGCGAACGCTGTCTGTGATTGATTACTTCTGTCTTTCAGCATTTGCGTGTGTTCTGATGAGCAGGAGAAATAGCTCTATCCAACACAATTAGACTAACACTTAGAAGCTTATTTTATGCACCGAATTTCTTGATGAATACAATTTGTGATTAAAAATGCACTTTAGAATCGTTATTTTTATGTGAGGATCGATCATTTCGATACAACATCAGTATCGAAAGTATCGATACTTTAGGATCGATTCGCCCATCCCTAGATGCTTCACTTTATAGCACCGACACCAGTCATGAGGGAGTACGTTACCCTTAACCACTGAAAGGATATTAGGATATTACAACAACATTACTCTTAGGACATCGCACACTAATTACGTTGTAGTTTCATGAATATGATTTAACCTGATGGAGGACGCGCTCAGTCATTCAGGCACTCTCTCTCTCTCTCTCTCTCTTGTGCACTGTTTAGACATGTTTTGTGCCGTTGATCGTGGTCTCATCCCTAATAAATAAAAATGTATTCATGCTTGGGTGTCGGCGGTGAATCCAGTGGCGAGAAATGCCCCACCACTAACTGCAAACTGGCATTTCAGATCTGCCTCCATTTTGTTAGTAACGCCCCAACTTCCAACGATCCAATCAATTCTCGAAGGACGAAATCAAGTCCCGCCCTCTCATTTCAGATGCCGTTTCACTCGGATATACGTCACAGTAGAGAAAAAAAGATGGTCGCAACTTCCGTTTCATGCCGACTTTAAGTCATTGCAAGCTAAGACCTGTCATGGCCATGATTTTCCTCATTACTAAACTATAACCCCCCCCCCCCCCAAAAAAAAAATATATAAAATAAATAATAATAATAATTAATAATTAACGATTATAATTAATCATGTCTTTATCATGTGTTTAAACAGTAGGACTATGTGAACACAGGTTGGCATTTAAAACACTAGCTTACATTAAATTTATTTATTAAATTTAGTAAATTCATAATGGCCATTTGCTTTTTTACAAATGCTTCTATTTCAGATGGTATATTATGTGCTTACATGAAGCAGACTAATATTTATTTTTAATATGAAATCACAAGGCATTTTGTAGCCTCTCTTATCTGATACACTCAGTTCAGTTCATAGATCACTCTATTGAGCTCATGATTTGATTCAGGTGTGTTAAATAAGGGAGACACATGAAATGTGCAGAGCTGTGGGTCAAGCATTGAAAACCACTATAGGCTATGCAAATAACATTGTGCTATTTATTATAATCGGATGCCTTGTGTCACATTATCTTTCTTAAGAATCAATAAAATCATTCTGGGATTTATTCCAACAATATGAGGTGTCATGCCCATTCAAAGTGCATGTGCCCCCTCAGGTTTTTGAGTCAAGTGGATTTTGAAAGCAGCTTCCAAAAGACAACAAAAATAGCTGAATAATATTTTCTATTTTTGATACAGTCACACCATCATGATTAAATCGTTCAGTGTGTCATATCATCAGCAGCTAATTAATCTAATTTTTTGTAATTCATATAGATGCAAAATTTAGTGAGACAAAGTGGAACTTTTATATTTTAAGATTTTGTAGCCTATACCTCAGCCTTTTTATTTCATTTTAAAACATGATTGCAGACAAATTTTGCTTTTGTTAAATAAATAGCCTAATAGGCCAGGTAAGCGGCCGCTTAGGGCCCCGGGGAATCAAGGGGCCCCATCTGATATCCGCGAAACATAGTTGGCAAATGCACCAGTATGTATTTGTATTATGGAGAGCCTCAAATGTTCACTCACCACTCAAAACGGCGAGTTTTTGTCAGGTGCGGAGTTCTGCAAGCTTGTGAATCCTCTCATTATAACAACATGTAGATAAGATGTAAATAAGAGATTCATTGTGCAGAGAGCTTATTAACAGAACGTCGTGAGATCACGAAGAACTGAAGTGAGTGACAGCTTTTAGTGATTATAGACGGAGCGCTCTTTGCGCGCATTATAAGCTGTTTTGACTGTCTCAGAACAGAGATATTCACCTCAGTAAAGAAATTATTGTTTCAAGTCATAATTTTATTTGTCTTGATGTTTAAAGATGACTCTCTTGTGTGCTTTTCCTAGGTGCGCCAGCGCAAAATGCAAATTAACTATAAACTAAAAACGCATATAAATGCACGAATGCAATGACTGGAGATTTTCGCTTAATTAGATTACATTTTCGATTTGTTTCTCGGCAAACCCTATCGTATGCCTTAAGAACACTTGGAATACGGAATTATGGCATTTTAATCCTTTTTGTAAAAAGATTGAAGAAGTTTACAATTCATTAAATGGACAAGTGCAAGCATTTTTTTTTATATGTCTTCTTTTGTGATCCGAAAAAAAAATAAGGCAGCTTAATATGGCTTTAGAATAGCATCAGGTTGACTAATTATTTAGGCTACTTAAGTTGTGAAGGGATAATAGTTATAATAAATATTAGTTATAGCTATAATAAGAGAGAGCTAGCGAGCAAAATAAGGGTTAGGGGTAAAAGAGCACATAGTTATTGTGTTGGGGCCCCGTACCTGAAATTTGCTTAGGGCCCCCAAATCACTAAGTCTGCCCCTGACTATCCCTCAGTCTTGCCGCGCCCCCCAGTTTGGGAACCACTGATTTAGTGTTTGTTTGTTTTGAATATGAGGAAGATCTGTTAGTGTTAAATGCTTTATGTTGGGATTTCACAGAGTTTCTGTTGAGTTTTGTAGGTTATAGTTGTGCTATATAGAATAAAGTCTGTGTTTAGGTTGAGGACGGACTAAAACATGTTTAATTTATGCTGCATGTTGCTTTATTAAAAGTCAGTAACTGTGTGTATTTGCTGATGCAGTGATGTTCATGTGTGCTATTGCTAGCTGATTATTTCACTTAATTCAGTTCCAGATACACAAAAGTATTTGAGCAGTGTTTACTTTAATTTTATATTAAGAAATATTCTTTGTTTAGTGAACTCAAATGAAATATGTTTACAGTAATAATGTGCTGACAGAATAAATATTAGTTTTGGAACTTAAACTTAAATGGTTTAAAGCAATTTACAGCATTAGATGTTTTTTTATGGAAACAAATAAATGAGTAAATAAATGACTTACACTTACAGATAAACCTCAGCCGACTCTGACTGTAACTCCTGAGAGTTCAGTGTTCACTGGAGACACAGTTACTCTGAGCTGTGATGTGAGACAGTTAACTGGATGGACAATTCACTGGAGCAAAGACTCAAACACTGAATCCACGGGTGATGAAACTAAAACAATCGAGTCTGTGAGAGTCTCTGAAGGAGGAAATTACAGGTGCAGAGCACAACGAGGAAACTACTACAGCGAGTACAGTAATGAAGTTAAGATAACAGTAACAGGTCAGTGCTCTTTTACTTTCTATACATTTTTTAATGGAAGACAACTTTGTGTTTGTTATAAACATGATAATTGCTGTCATAAAATAACAAAGTGTTGTCAGTTAAACTAAATGTCAAATAATAATAAAAAATAATAATAATTTAAGCAGCACAGATCATCTGAATTATTTTCAGACACATGAAGTGTGTTTTTTGCTCATTTCACAGAGAGACCCAAACCTGCAGTTGATGTTCATCCTGATATACGTGTGTTCAGAGGAGAGACGGTCACTCTCACATGTGACATACAGCACACAGGAGACTGGCAGTACAGCTGGTATAAATACAACAGCAAACCTGTTTACAGCGCAGGACAGAACTATAAAATCTCATCTGTGGATTGGTCTCATAGTGGTGTGTACAGCTGTAAAGGATCTCAGTCAAAAGCACCAACACACTCACAGATGAGTGACGGAGTTACACTGACAGTATCAGGTGAGAGCTTCAGTCTCAACATTGAGTCTAAATGTGCAGAATATGCTTTCAAATAGACTACAGTATTACATGCATGTAGACAGAGAAACGTAAAAAGTGATCTAGATTTAGTAGTAAATGAGATGTGTTACATAGAAAAGAGATGTTTTGTCTTCATTAATGATCACACTGAAGCTCCAATAATAACTGCTTACTCTTTTACTAATACTTTCAACCTTATGTTGTGTGATATATATTCAGAAGTGTTTTACAAGAAACGTAAGGTTCAAGGCTGAAAAACTCTAAATAATTTCAGCGTTTAAAATGATTACTTGCATCTGATCTTTTCATCTTTGGTATTTGTCTGCAAATATGAAATGTGATTGGTTTGTCCTTTTTTAAAAAATAATTGACCATCTATAGACAGCAATGGCAACGTGACAGAACCAAAACCTTAAACCTGAGACTTTCTTTGCAACCTTGTAAGATGGGATTTCCTTCTAGAAATAAAAATAAACAATAATTTTCTGTGCAAAACAAAATATATAAATACAAATTAAAAAATAAACATATGAGAAATGAAGACAGAATGACCAATAACAGCTACAAGTGAACTCAACACTGCATCACTGTCACTTACAGATAAACCTCAGCCGACTCTGACTGTAACTCCTGAGAGTTCAGTGTTCACTGGAGACACAGTTACTCTGAGCTGTGATGTGAGACAGTTAACTGGATGGACAATTCACTGGAGAACAGACTCAAACACTGAATCCACGGGTGATGCAACTAAAACAATCAAGTCTGTGAGAGTCTCTGATGGAGGAAGATTCAGGTGCAGAGCACAACGAGGAAAATACTACAGCTGGTACAGTAATGAAGTTAAGATAACAGTAAAAGGTAAGAGCTCTTTTACTTTCTATAGATTTTTTTAATGGAAGACAACTTTATGTGTTTTTTATAAACATGATCATTACTATAATTGTTGTCAGTTAAACTAAATGTCAATAAAAATAATAATAATACTAATTTAAGCAGCACAGATCATCTGAAATATTTTCAGACACATGAAGTGTGTTTTTGCTCGTTTCACAGAGAGACCCAAACCTGTAGTTCGTGTTCTTCCTGATACACGTGTGTTCAGAGGAGAGACGGTCACTCTCACATGTGACATACAGCAGACAGGAGACTGGCAGTACAGCTGGTATAAAGACAACAGACAAGATTACATCATAGGACGAGACCAGAACTATATAATCACATCTGTGGATTCGTCTCATGGTGGTGTGTACAGCTGTAGAGGAACTCAGTCAAAAGCACCAACATACTCACAGATGAGTGACAGAGTTACACTGAAAGTATCAGGTGAGTCTGTTCATCTTTCTTTACATCATTTCAAAGCAAACAGATTGAGTAGATAACCAGGTAAACTTGATCTTAGTTTGACTGACCTATCATGCGCACAGTCAGATTATGTTCTAGTATAGTTTGTAACAGATACTGGACCAATCAGCTGTGAGTGCAGTCAGGGGCGGACTGGCCATCGGGAGCACCGGGAGAATTCCCGCTGGCCTGGCAGCCAATTTGGCCCGCTGCCCTACATTTTTTTTTATATATTATTTTTTATTTATATTGTTGTTGTTGTTGTTGTTGTTTTTGTTGCCTGTCGAATGTACTAAAGTGATTATTTCCGAATTCGCCATTCAATAATAAAACTAATATATCATGAATCGGTTAGTCTTGACTGGCAACGAGATTCGCCTCGCGCGCGCTCCGCGCGTCCGCCAAAAGCATGCGAGGCTCTAGAATGGAGTGGAAGCTCCAGGTGGAGCAGAGAGGCTAAACTGTCCTGTTTATGACTTCAAGTGCAGGTCAGTTACATCCGTACATAGACTATTGTAGTTTTATCTTTGTTCATCTTTAAACATTAAACTGCTAGCAAATGTTAGCAGTAGCTGTCAATTACTGCAAACTTAACAAAAGGACATAATTACTATTGTACAGAGAAGGAATTTAGCAGATAAATATTCACATAGTTTTATAACGGGTTTAGGAGGAGTTATGGCAGACAACAACACAACCCTTAGGAAAATTAACCTGGTTTTACTAAAAATAAAACCAAAACCATGGTTACTATAGTTAAACCATGGTAACCACAAATGAATAATGGTTTTGCTACACGATATAGTTTCACCATGGTATTTGTAGTAAAACTCTGGTCATACAAATAGAAGTCAATCCACCAAAAACATGGTTACTTTTACCATAGGTCTAATAATACCATGGTTAATTTTCCTTAAGACCAAACATGACCCATGATAATGCAAAAACATATTAAATTTTAAGATTTTTCTATAAAGATATATTCAAGATGTAGCTATTTTTGTGCTAATTTTGACAAGATAAAACAATAATGTTATACTTAATTTTCTCTAAAATAAATGTGCAAACAAATTACAATGAGGTGTCTGTTTTGCAACAAGGTGGAGATGTGTTGATGGAAAAGTGACAGGTGCAAGAAAATTAGTGAAAAAAGTAAACATACACATGAGAGACAGAGATGTCAGGCAAAATGAAGAGACTAAAAAGGAAAATGGAAGTTCAAAAGATAACCTTTAATTATTTTGCACGGCCCCAGCCTAGGAATTGAAACTTTTTTTATGCAATGATGATGATGGCCATACAAAAAATATTGTTTTCCGGTTTAAACATTTGTTGTGGGTGTATGAGATGGCCTGGATGAGTGTGAGATTTCCCGGCCTGAAATTTTGTTCCAGTCCGCCCCTGAGTGCAGTGATGATGACGAGAACAGCAGCATTTATTCACATCTGTTCTTATAAGAGGACTGAAGCAATTCACTTTTAGTCATTATTCTGTTCAGATGCAGAACTGTATAAGATGTTTCTTTACAGAACAGATGCTGTGCAGTGATCAGTGTTTGTTGTTTTAGAGAGATGAATGCAGTTATTTTTACACACAGATCATTTACTCAGACTCATGTGCTTCCAAACCCAGAAGACTTTGATTAATCTCTGAAACACAAATTAAGAAACCTGAATAAACCTGAGAGGTTTCTGTTCTTCCATTAAAAGTCCAGGAAACCAAAACTTAGAAGAGCCAAAAAGCATGTGAATATGTGAATAAAAGCCTAAATTACAATCTGTTTAAAATATAAACTGATCATATCTCTTCTGAAGACTTGGATTAAATTCCTGGATTCATATGGATTTGTATTACAACACCTTTGACCTTTGTGTCATATGATTGTCGCTCTGCACTGCAAACTCACGTCTTGTGTGTGTTTTGAGTCAAATTGTGACTTTCTTTGCAGGTTTGCCCACATCTACACTGACTGTGACACCAGACAGTCCTGTATTCACTGGAGAGACAGTCAATCTGAAGTGTGTGATTGAGTCTCACAGTAACTGGAGATATGTGTGGTATAAAGACAGTGTAATGTTACAGTCGTCTGATCGTTACACTGTAAACAGAGACACTCTCACTATCAGAGGAGCTACTGAGTCTGATCAGGGTCAGTACTGGTGTAGAGGACAGAGAGATGAAAGACCACAATCATCACAATCAAGCTCTGCTGTTTCTCTCTCTGTGAAAGGTGAGTTGAATATCATTTTCCTCATAAACTCACTCTACTACATGTATGATCAATATGAATGCCACACTTTCTTTTGAGCATTTTAACTCACTTTTAACTTGTAGTAACCTAAATCTCATGACACAGAGACAAATGCTAAAATGCAGAAACAAACCATAAGAGCTACTGTTAAAAATAGCTGGGTATGGATGCTAGATATGACAATGTTTCTGGTTTTTCACTGTCACCCATCACAAACTTTAGTCTGTACACAGAACGACTCACAGAGAAGCACTGCTGCAGTAAAATATGATTCTCGCTGCCAGAACATTATACACGACCAGAAAAAGACGTTATCACTCAGTGTCAGGTGCAGTGTTTCAGAGAAGAGGGAGAGTAGGATCATTTATTAATAACACATAATCAAAAGTAAATCCAGATAACAAAGACAAAAACAGAATAAAACCAGACAAAGGGTAAAGAAGACAAGACTGCACTGAACACAACACAAACAAAACATTCATAAAGGACAACACCAGACAAAGAACAAGAGAAAAGACTGAGGTTAAAATTAGTGATTTTGAAACACTGCTTCATGAAGCTTCGAAACTTATACGAATCTTTTGTTTTGAATCAGTGCTTCTGAGCGCGCATCAAACTGCCAAAGTCACGTGATTTCAGCAAACGAGGCTTCGTTACATCATAACTGTTTTAAAACGTAGCTGTGTCCGAAACCGCTCCCTATCCACTACATAGTGCACTATATCGGGTGTCAGACATTTTGTAGTGCTGTCCGAATTCTGAGTGAACGACTTACATCCCTACATTCGTTTACCCACAATGCATTCTGATTTCGAGTGTACATCCGATGCACACTCGCTGAAGCACTATTTCCCACAATCCAATGCGGAGAACCGATGAGCTGGAAGAGAGAGCAGTGTTGCCAGATCGGGTTGACGATTTCCAGCCCAAAAGCTCACCAAAACCCGCCCACTTCAACAAAAACCAGCCCAAATTTTTAACTGCCAAAATGATGAGAGAATTTTATTGCCATGTCAATCAAGGTTGATAAGGACCATTTTTATCTCCTTAAAATAAAATAATGATGACAAAATAAAATAAAGATAACTCAATTTCACAGGAACAAGGGCAAATGCGTTAAAAGCGGCAATCAAGAAATTATTAACTGATGACTTTAACCCTGAAAAAATGCATCATTTTCAATGTCTACAGTAAGAATAAGCTAATTTTTGTGCAAAAAGTGCACAATAACGTGATCAGAAAGCAATGTAAATTAGCTGGCATTTACTCTCGTTCATGCACACACCCCCGACAGCCCAAAAATATTCATTGATACATACTGTATATGATAATCTGACAGCAAAAATAAAATAATAATAGATAATAAATAATAATAATCAGAAAGCAATGTAAATTAGCTGGCATTTATTCTCGTTCATGCACACACCCCCGACAGCCAAAAAATATTCATTGATACATACTGTATATCTGACAGCAAAAATAAAATGATAATAATAACAATTAGCAACAATGCGCTTACCTTTGTCTTGTGCTTTATCTTCAGACAGAACTACAGCACGTATTTCACGAAGTACACATTTTAGAACATAATGCAGAAGATTGCAGTCAAAACTGTTCAAGTCCAGCAGCTGTAAATGCCAAGTATACCAGAGTAGAGTCTGGACGGCTTAAAAGATGTTCTGATGCAGAACAGCATCGCCATATTCAGTTTTGATTTTTAATAAATCATTCAACTGTTCTCTCATTTCAGTTACAGTTATATTTAGAAATCTTCTTTTCATCTCTCATCACGTATAATCCACGTTGTGAGATTTGAGTCACTAGACTCTTTCTCGTGTAACTTATATTTAGGCCACTTTGCCATCGAAATCACTTAAAATGAATGAATGAATGAATATATAGCATTTAAATCTTGCCCTTTATAGCGCCAAAACCCCGTCACTCACGAGTCATCACATCTCACCAACATAAAAGATGGTAAATTCACTGACAGGTCTGGGTTAAACTGAACCAATAAGGGTTGCGTTAAGGAAAAATGAGTTTATGACTGCACTACACATTATTTTACTGTGATACTTTGAGCGCGAACATATTAAAATAACATGACTAAAGATAAATGCGAAGAAAAAAAGCAGCTGATTGGGCGGCTTTTAATTTTTTAAAAGCAGCCCAAATTTAGTCTACCCGCCGAATGCATTATTCTCCGGTCCAAACCGATCAAAAGAAGCCCAATTGGGCGGCAACCCGCCCAATCTGGCAACACTGAGAGAGAGCGGGAGCGAGTGAGTGTTAATGAGAGAGATGCCGTTTAATTTACATAAATGATGATAATTTGGTGGATATTTAAAAATGTTCGTTGGTGGCGTATTCTGATGTCAAATTAACGGTCACCTGAGGACGCTCTTGTCATCTTATCTGTGAGCAAAAACACTGCTCGGGAGAGTTTCAAGATACTACAAACAATAAATACATAACATTATGAACGTGTTAATGTGAGTTTATTGTTGTTGACAGTATTTTAATAGTATTTAATGATTAACATACAAGCATTACAAGACAAATTAATATACCATCAATGAAACCAAGCTGATTACAATATAAAGTCATTTTAAGTGCTATTGCTATTAATATGATTTTCTAAAATATAAAAGTACATATGTGACGAAGATGTTTTTGCAACAGTCTCACGCGCAGTGTACACGTCACCGTCCGGATCCCTTCACTCCTTCTGATATAGTCCACTCAACTATACACTAGATAGGGATTAGTGAACGAGTGAACGAGTGAGTGATTTCAGACACAGCTCGTGTCTATAGTTCAATGGTTCGCTGCTGGGGGTGATCTCTGTGAATCATAGTTCATTAAGAACCACTGAACCAGCGTCTTTTACCTGATCTCAGATCAGTTTCATCAATTTATAGACAATTTGTGTAAATAAAAGAATGAGAAGCAGGTAATAGTCTCTTACTGGCCTCTATTTAGAAGCTGTCCATAAAACAAACAAAGCAAGCCAGCAAATTAATATAAAATAGTTTATAAACCACATATCATACAGACACTTCATATTTAATGGTATTTTATTATTATTATTGCATTTAACGTAGTATACTTTCAATAAAACATTTGCAATGGGCTTTAAAATCTGTTTTTATGCATGTTTTAGTCTGAGTTTTTGATGCATTTGCACACTTTTGAGCAGCAGGCGTCACCAGCGCGTGGTGTTTCGAGCGCTTCGAATCAGTGAATCATTTTGAGAAGCATCGGTTCAATTGATTCAAAGCTTTGAAAAGCTTCGTTTCTCCCATCACTAAATACACTGCGTAACAAGAGGCTGATTAATCACTATGGAGAGAAAAAAAAACAAGAGTAACTGTGGTAACAAACAAGACACATATCAAACAGGAACTAGACACAAGAAGTGAAGAGAGACAAGGAACAAAATATACTTCAAAACAAGAATAAACACAAAACAGGAGAACACAAGACAGAGATATAACACTCAGTCACAGAAAGTTCAGATGTCCAGCAGACGTGCAGAATCATCTTTAGTGAGTATTATACAGAGAAAAATAAAGCTGGAATGTTTCTTAGTGATTATTCATCATTATGGCTTTTACTCTCAAAGTTTTTTAGATATTTAAATTCTTAATCCTGCCCAATACCTAAACATAACAACTACCTTACTGACTATTAATAAGCCGCAAATTAGGAATTTATTAAGGGAATAGTCATAGTTGATAGTGAATAAGTGTTCCCTTTTCTAAAGTGTTACCGAATATTTATTATGAATAATAAATTTACTATGAAAAAGTAAATTTTTGTAAATGTTGATGGGTTTTTGTTTTTTTGGTATGTAAAGATATAGGGTGTAAATGCTGCTTTTCTCATTCATTCTTTGTGCTGTAATACAGTTAATAAAATGAAAAGATGTTATTTTTATCCAATAATGAAACACTTATGTGACAAATCGTTCAAACTTCAAAGATAAAAGTTCATAGTTTATGTAATGCTTCCTGTGTTATGAATGAAATCTATAAGACAGCCATAATAATAATGGTTTATTTATATAGCGCCTTTCAAAAGCCCAAGGACACTTTATATAACGTTAAGATAACATGAACACAAATACAAATATACAGTCACATGATCAAACAAATAAAGCAGACAGAGATCATCTGTAATAGATGAGTAATGAAAGCAAGCATGGAGCTGAAAAATGAGGCAGAAAATCAATTAACAAAGCATGTTGTAAATAAGTGAGTTTTGAGATCAGTTTTAAAGGTCTGGAGTGAAGAGACAGCAAGAAGGTTTTGAGGAAGTTTGTTCCAGATCTTAAGCTCTAGCATCTGTTTATAGTGCAGGGGGCGGGACGCTTCAGATTCTAGAGAGCATTTGATTGGACAGAAAGTTTGATGAGAAGCTGAAGTGCAGGGTGATGTCATTAAAATCGCTGATCCATATTGACGGAAGTGAGAGACTTTAAGTTTTGAATGCTTATATCCCGTAAATGTGAATTTTGTCTTTGTTTTGGAGCACACTAGCTTATAGATAACGTTAAGGCTGATATATTCATACTAAAATCTAAAAAAACTCCAATTTTGATTTCATGGGGACTTTAAGATGATAAACTCAAAGATCAAGTACAAACTGTAGCTAAATTCAGTTCAGAATGCAGTGGTCAGTTTTGTAAATAACCAAACTTTGTGTAAAAACAGTGTTCAGCACTGAATCAGATTGATAGAAGTACAGTATAGTGATGGTTGTGTAAACTGTTTAAAATCTTCATCTCAACAATGAATGTCTCTCTGATGATGGCACTTATTTTGTTTTATCTGTGACTGAAAAACTTAACTTCATAAGGATACAGATTACTTTCTAAAAAAAAAAATTCTTAAACCATTTCTCAATAATTAGAGTAATATTTTGCCCAAAAATATTTTTAGGAACCTGCATGACTTTATTCCCTGGAACACAAATGGCATTATAACTGAATGTCCTGGCTGCTCTTTTAAATACAATGACAGTGAATGATGACCAGCGGCTCTTAAAAATGACTTTCTGTTACACACAAAGTAGTTTAACACATTTATTTCTTTATAACAGCATGAAAATAGGTATTTTTCTGAGAACACATAAGATGTATATAGACAGTTACTGTATTCAGTTAACACTGAATCTACAAGCTCCCAAATGTAAAGATTGAGATTATATCTAAAGATCATAAGGATATAACAATTCAATGTAAGTCTCACTATTGGTTATTTGTGTGCTTTTATCTTGATCAGATTTACCCAGATCTACACTGACTGTGACACCAGACCGTCCTGTATTCACTGGAGAGACAGTCAATCTGACCTGTGTGATAGAGTCTAATCACAGTAACTGGAGATATGAGTGGAGTAAAGACACAAACAACAGTGTAATGTTACAGACGTCTGATCGTTACACTGTAAACAGAGACACTCTCACTATCAGAGGAGCTACTGAGTCTGATCAGGGTCAGTACTGGTGTAGAGGACAGAGAAATGAAAGACCATCATCTTCACAGGAGAGTAACCGAATAAATCTGTCTGTTAATGGTGAGTAAATACTGTGATAAACACTAAGTACCAGGCACTACAATATGATGCATTAATGCACTAAAAATTAAGTAATTATCAGTTTTGGGGGGTTTAAACACACGTGCTTTTAGGAAAACAAGGTTTATTATAGAATGTGCTGGATGCATAAACATAAATGAAATTAATGTTATACCCTGCGGGGCATGGGTATAACATTTTATATAACATATAAAATGCCTTTGTCATTTTATCTTACATTTATTCATTTAGCAGACGCTTTTATCCAAAGCAACTTACAATTGAGGAATACAATAAGCGAGTCATTATAAAGAGGCAAAGAGACACAGAAAGTGCTTCCAATACAAAGTTTCAGGTATTGTTCAGAGTAAATACTAGCTAGACAGGGAGAGGTTAAGGAAAGAAAGTAAAGTGTTTTTTTTTTTTTTAAGATGAAGTCAAGTGATGACGGAAGTACAGTATGTATCATACAGTATGTGACTTATGATCAGATCTGCATGTTTATGTTCTCCTGTCTCAGCAGCTTCATCTTCTCATCTGGTCACTGGTGTGGTTGTGGGATTGAGTGTTTGCTTGTTGTTCTTCATCTCACTGCTGCTGCTGTGGAGATACAAGAAGAACAAAGGTGTGGAGCAGTTCATAACATGATTAATATGACTGAACAGCAACAACTAGAAGATACAGTTTCTGAATAAAGGCTCATTAAAAGATCTAAATTTCAGAATGATATAGTCATATCAAAATAATGCTCTTTGTTTCTATTATAGATCAGCAGCGTAACATTAACCAGACATCAGTCCCAAATCAATCTGGAGAATCTCAACCAGAAAACTCTCCTCTACAGTCTGGTCAGCTTCAATAACTAATCATTTAGATGTGATTCGATTTTTTTCTCTCCAATACTGTTTTACTTTTCACCTTTTCTCCTCAAATGCTTGTTTGCTGTCCAGCAGATTCTGATCAGATCTGTGACGTTGTGACTGAAGTGAATAAGAGAGACAAAGATTGATTCATAAACCTTATTTAAACACATATCATTATCACATATCAACAAATATCATTCATTAAATCATATAGCCTTTTTTTTTTAAAGGTGATCCGGAGCCACTGGCAGATGTCACATATTCAGAGGTCACTGTCAAGAAAAACAAGAAAAAGATGGACAAAGGTTCAAATAAATCCTCTTAACTTCAGCTGAACAATATGATCATTGTCAGAAACATTAATATTTTTCTAATTAATGAAATAAAAGTGCATATTTCTTTCTAATATTTTTTTTCTCTAGATGATACCACAGCAGAGCCAAATAATGTGACATACTCAGAAGTCAGAAACAAAGTAAAGAAATCAAAGCAAAGCAAAGGTGAGATCCTGTTTTTCCTAAAGTACAATATGTCCATCATGTTCTGAATACTTTGACCTCTGTTCTGTTTTAGATATTAATACTGCAGGACCCAGTGATCTGGTTTATGCACAGATTGATTTACAGGACAAAAAGAAAACCAAAGGCAAAGGTAAACACAATAAACTGCATCATCACATTTCATCACGTGATTCATCACATTTAACTCAGACAGAATCATTTTATCAGGAAAATAAAATCTTTACAATCATAAAGACTGATAGAACCGATTCAGTTTTTTGGAAACACAAAAGCACACAACAATCACATCTGCTTCTGAATTTAGATCAGAAATAAAGCAGGCCTGGACAGAGAGACAGATAACCTACCTGTTGTTTTTCATGATAGGTGCTGGACTCCGTCATATTCTGATTGAAATGAAATCTAAGGACAAACAAAGAGGTAAATAAAGAGATGATCTGAAATATTGTCATCAGCAGATTACAGGTCATGCGAAAATGTTTAAAATAATATAACCTAAATATTTGAACCTGCTAATAAAATAAAATAATTCTAATAATTGATTGTAATTCTGTTGGCTGGAAATGATATTCACACTTTCCAATCAATATATTCATTAACATTTTTAATTAATATACTCTCCTGTGATTTCTTTGTGGGTTGAGCCATCGCTCCTTCCTCATATGATCAGTTATTATTAGTTTAAATGTGTGTTGTGTATCAGGGAAGAGCAGTGAGTCTGGAGACACTTTATACTCTGAACTGAAGCACAACACAGACAGAGGTGAGAGAAACACAAGACAAGCTTCATCACTATTACAGTCAAACCACTGACATTAAATATCAACCATCACCGTTTCTGCTACAGATCACAATGATTCCTAAAGTCATGTGACTCATTGAGCAAAATCATGTATTTTATCATTATTTTATTGTTATTTATCATTTGTGTTCTTCAGGTGCTGATGCTGGTGATGCAACCTATGCTCAACCTATGAGGAAGAAGAATAAAACACGTAAGAATTCTGTTACAATTCTACAATAATTTTACGATAACTGAAAATGTCACAGTTTGCACTCGTTCATGCAGATTGTGGTATTGATTATTTTACATTATAAATCTGCTTTAAGTGATTCAGTTCAGTTATTTGTGATGATCAGAGGTTTACTGTGAACTTAAACTGTAAATCATCAACAGAATGAGCTCATAATTCATCATAATTCACATCACCTGCATAATGCATCGTCTTTTATCTGCATTTTCTGTTTAAAGGTCCCTGAGTTCAGTGAAGACAGCAGACGACTAAAAGAGATTCACAGCAGCAGACACAGTAACACTTGCATTGCTTAAAGGGATAGTTCACCCAAAAATGAAAATTCTGTCATTAATTACTCATCCTCATGTCGTTCCAAACCCGTAAGACCTTCGTTCATCTTCAGAACACAAATTAAGATATTTTTGATGAAATCCGAGAGCTCTCTGACCGACATAGACATCAAGGATCCTTACACGATCAAGGTTCAGAAACGTAGCAAGGAGATCGTTAAAATAATCTGTGTGACATCAGTGGTTCAACTGTAATTTTACGAAGCTACGAGAATACTTTTCGTGCACAAAGAAAACAAGAATAATCACTTTATTCAACAATCCGTCTCCTCCACGTCAACCTATAGTGCCATTTTGGAGACTATCACATATGTAAACAACGTATGTAAACGGATACATTGTTTACGTTCAGATCAAAGCGTAAACAACTTAAACAACGTATTCATGTACATACGTTTTTTTTACGTTTGTGACACTCTCCAAAATGCTGTCTATAGATGGTCTGAGAGCTCTCGGATTTCATACAAAATATCTTAATTTGTGTTCTGAAGAGGAACGAAGGTCTTACGGGTTTGGAACAACATGAGGGTGAGTAATTAATGACAGAATATTAATTTATGGGTGAACTATCCCTTTAAGAAATGAATCTGAGTGAACTGCTTCTGCTCATGCTTGATTAAAATACTTTAGAGATGTATATGCACTGTTATCTGTCCACATATTACGTAAGCAAAACAAATGCCTCTCTAGCATATACATTTTTTCTCCAGTGTTAGATCATGCCTCCATGACAGATAATTAAGATCCAGCCCCGGATGCCAGATCCCATCACAAAATATCTGTTTAGTCTGGTAACAGAACAACTCTTCAGCAAAGTAGTCTAATACACAAAACCTGTTAGCAGGAGGTCTGTCTGGTCCCACAATACTCAAAACTGTAATAACAGTCTTCTATCAGCCAAGAAGTTGACTGAGGAAAAGCCAGTGAAGAGCAGAAGCAGGAGATGAAGTGATGATAAATGAGCATAATTTATTGAATAGTCTTAGCTGCGTATGTTTTAATGCTCAGACTTCGTCTGACCAGCAGAAATTCAACAAGTATTGTTATACCAAACTGCTTCAGAACAACATCCCATAAACCTTGAGTTTCCATAAACATACAGTACCCTCGTATCTCTTATTCATGAAGACAAACAGCCCTTGAAACACACAGTCATAAGACTAAACAACAATATAAAAACAATAATATAATATAAATGACTAATCAATTTATAAATCAGTGAAAAGGGTATATAAATGACTATAATGATTATTATAAATTATTATATGGTTAAATGATAAATGATTATAATGAATAAAGAATACATGAATATAAAAGAAAGTAAAACTCAACACAAATGTTGGGTTTCTCTCTTGAAGCAGAAAACACACAGTTTTCATTTGATGATCCTCAGATCTTCTCCAGTGAACACTTACCTTTAACACAGGCAACACTGCTCTGAAGTTATGATTACATTATTATAGAATTGCTGTGCTGCCAGTAGAACAAATAGAATTAAATAGTGTTTAATTAATTGATGTAAATACAGTGTATTCTTTTGTGTTGTAAAATTGTGCCTGTGTTTTTGCCAAAACAATGAGACAGATGATTTTTCTTGCTTACATGTATTTTCTTATATACAGATTTTTTACATTCATATATTTTCAGATATTTCATATATGCTGTTTTTTTTCTGCAGTTAATGAAGTGTGAGATTTATATTTGATAATTATTCACATGAAAACTAACTTTTCTGTTTTGTTTGTAGGGCTTTTTCACATTTCTTAACCTTGAGAATAATTTTAACTGTAGATCAATGTATTTCTGTCAGTAGCTCTAAACACATCAGGCTTTTTGCTTTGAATGTTGAGAAAATGTTAACATTGTTAGCATAGCAATCTTAGATGAAAATGAACAACCATATTTTGGAAATGTATGGATTTGCATTTTCGAGGCATATTTCCAGTGCATGTCAATGTAGTTTTTTTTATTATTATTTTCTGATTCTTTTCTGATGCTGTAACTAAACTAAAGAGAAAGCACAGTAACTACATTATAGTATTAAAGCAGATTCTGAGTATTAAAAAAGTTCTGACTTTATCATTATGAATTCATGGTGAACAGGGTGTCATCATTAGAGCGATGTCTCTTTCTTAGGATCGAGAACAGTTAGGTGAACTGGTTATCATCTGAAATCATCAGACACTGCTGAATGACTGCTGGACGCTCATGAAGTCTGTTGACGTGTGTGAGATTGATCAGCTGCTGTCAGTCTCAGTCCTGCAGACTCTGGAGAGAAACTTGCTGTGGATTCCTGAAGCAGCAGCTGTGACTGAATATCTTGACACGAGTAGAGACCATCAGCAGCATCTAGATCCTACTGTTACGCCTGAGACTGTATTGTGTGTTTCTTTCTCCCTTTCTCTCCAGTCATGTTTCTCACAGGTCACCCTGCATTAATTGAACGTGGCACCAGCATGCTCGGTGGTAGGTGGTGAGGAACGCTGGCATCTTTCAAAAGAAGAGCTCAGAGCAACATCCTCAGAGAGAGAGGCGTGAGAGAGCAGAATGTGTTGTTCATCTTGTTAGACATTGTTGAGACGGTTATTGTATCTTCACTGTGAGAAGTTTGAGTGAACTATTGAAACGTTTATTGTTCTCTCCCTCTTGTTCTTTTCTCCTCTCCTTCACTGTGTGTGAAAGACCATTCATGTATTCTGTTTAGCGAGTGGCTTGGTTTATGAATGCTGTGGGCTATAGGTGCCATTTATTTTTGGACATGTTTTTCTCCTGTTTTTGGGTTAGTTAAGGAGTAAGGGAAGTACTTGTATTTTCTTTCATTTTCTTTTTGTTAGGACACTTAGTTTTGGGTTAAGGTAGTTCTTTTTGTTTATTATTTTGGCCTGGCCTGCCCTGAAGTTATTTTTGCGTTCTTAATCTTTGTGTGAACCGCTTACCGATTGTATTACCTTATCCTCACAATAAAAAAATAACCCGAGGAGGTTTCTAAAAAAAGTAACCTGCTGACTATCACTCTTTATTTTACATTTCACCCCTGAAGCCTAGACCCGGGGTCGTGACACTACAGAAAGTGGAAGAAGACTAGAAATAGAATAGAAAACGAGTAGTTTTTATGTTTGTTGTTTATTAAAGTGTCTTTATACTGAGAGAGAAAAGACAGACAGAAGAGAAAGAACTTTTTTCCACTGTAAAGAATCTTTTGTGCAATGGAAAGATTCAGTGGATGTTAAAGGTTCATCGTGGAACCACAGACGCAAATAATATTATAATGATTTATTTTTTAAAAGTGTTCCTTAAATGCAATATAAGTCAATTTAGATAAAAGTACCTGCAAAATGCATAAATGTTAGTGTTAAAGTATATACCTGTATATATATATATATATATATATATATATACACTCTTAAAAACAAAGGTGCTTCAAAAGGTTCTTCACAGTGATGCCATAGAAGAACCATTTTTGTTTCCACAACGAATCATTCAGTCAAATGTTCTTTAAAAAACATCTCTTTCTTACCTTTTTATAATCTGAAGTACCTTCTTTTGCCACAAAGAAGCTTTTGTGAAACAGAAAGGTTCTTCAGATGTTGAAGGTTCTTTATGGAACCATTTACACAAAAAGGTTATTCAATGGCATCATGAAGCACCTTTATTTTTAAGAGTGTATATATATATATATATATATATATATATATATTATATATATATATATATATATATATAATATATATATATATATATATATATATATATATATATATATATATATATATATTTGTGCATGTTTTCCTGCTCGTGGCAAAAGTATTAACATGTTTTATTAATAAATAAATGTATTATTTAAATGTAGGCTAATTTATTAAAAAGTAATAAATGTAACAAGTTAATAATAAATTCTTTATGTATCATTTATTTTATTGCTTATTTTTATTCAATATTTTTATGACTATTTTTTTTTTCTACTTATTTATTTATTGGTTATTTTATTTACTACTTATTTTATTTTGTCACTTAATTTGTTTTTACTTATTTAGTACTTATTTTATTACTTTTTATGACCTATTTATTATTTATTACTTTTACCTTGCACATCCACTCCCACTATTAGCTGAAACTGTTTTGATTCAAACTCAGCATTTAACAGTGATGAATAAAAAAAAAGACTCGTGTACAAAATAGTCTTCCTTATTTTTCTGTTTCATTATAAAAATGAGTATATAATAAAGAAAATAATCACAAACCAGACATCACTATGGGTGTATCACGAACATAGCCAGAGCTGGGTAGTAATTGATTACATGTAATCTGGATTACGTAATCAGATTCCAAAAATTAAGTACTTGTAATTAGAGTAAATTACATTTTAAAATACTCGTAATAGACTACAGTTACTTTTTTATGGATTACATGATTACATATTATTCACACAACAGAAATACATTATTCATCATTTATTGATTCTCTCTAATTCCTCTTTTTATCTTTTAAATGTTCCTTTCTAAAATAGTCTACCGCTCATATACACTCTTCAGTCTTCCAGTTTTGTGGACATTCACACAGAGATCAGTCATTATTCAGGTGGTGACAGAGGATTTGACCAATGATTTACAAAAATCATTTCAGGTTTGAGAAGTGTGTCAACATTGCATCGACTACTGATGAACACATTAGTTTTTATTTGAATTATCACTCAGTGGGTTATTTACCCATTATTGTTTATTATTGAAAGGCTTTTGTCTTTCAAACTCATTAAAATGCACGAATTCTCGTTATTTCTAATTTGCAGACATTCTTTAACTTTTTGTCATCTGAACCTCTTTCTACGGTGACCGAGAGAGCTCAACACGCTGCAACTTCAGAAAACACATGCAAATAGAAAAAGCACCAGCAAATCAAGAAAACATGTTCATCAGTTTGACAGCAGGTGCTGCAAATACTCAACACAAACAGATAAAGAATTGTATTTGCAGTGTGTTTCTTTGTTTGGTTGTGTTGTGAGTATTTGCAGCTCGTGTGTTGTTAAATTGATGAAGTTATTTTCTTAATTTGCAGGTGTTTTTTCTATTTTCAGCGCGTTGAGCTCTCTTGGCCACCGTATCTTTCACCTGATATAGTTACTTTAAAGGGGCGATCAATCAGCAATTCTGTAAAAGACAATATCTCCTTTGCATTGAACTTTGAGCATCATAACTTTGCAGATGTTGTTTATGCTCAAATAGCAACATTACACACTAAAGTTAAAAAAGTGAAATCATAATCAGTGACCCCTTTAAGTACCCCTGAGATTTTAATAAATAAGTATCACATTTGCATGTTCACGGTTCTCTGACATTGGTTAATGGTCATATGGCATGCAGGTAAACATAAAATATTTCATCTTTTTAGTAAGTGTATGATTTATTTTAATTTTATATGTTTATGATTGAATTACTTGTTAGCCTTTCATTAAACTCATAAACCCCCTGCAGTTCCTTCACGAACTCCAGTTTGGGAAACCTTGATGTAATATAATGCACTTCATGCTGTTTATTACAATGAAAGGAATATATTTTCTCACTCTTTGTATTTTTACATCATTATGGTAAGATTATCCAGTTTAAATCAATGTGATAAATGAGTTCAAATGTAATCTGAAAGTAATCTGATTACCTAAAATGTGTAATGTAATGGATTATGTTACTGATTACAGTATATAATTACTGATTTTTTTTGTCATGTAATTTGGAATCAGTAACGGATTACAGTTTGTAAGTAATCTACCCATCTCTGTACATAGCAGTCCTCAGGGTCTATAAGCAGCCAGCAGAGGACAGATGTCTGATTTACTTACATTTACAGTCTTTTAGCACTGAAATCAAATGTTAGCTACATCAGAAAGTCCAAAGATTTTGTGGGAACGCAAAAATTATATTTGTGGTCTCTCATGTACAAGTTTATCATGTTATACTTTAGGCCTACTTTGACTTTTCAATCCTGGAAATGTGAAAAGGATCCATTAATTGCTCCACAAAGGATGGAGGACAGAGGAAACATCCTGAGGATCTTTGAGCAAGATATTAATCACATTATACATTTTAACACTGCATCTTACTTTATTAATATTTTTTACAAATGTCTTATTTGGTGAAGTCGTGGCCTAATGGTTAGAGAGTCAGACTTGTAATCCAAAGGTTGCGGGTTAGAATCTCAGGTCCGGCAGGGATTGAATACCATGACTGAGGTGCCCTTGAGCAAGGCACCGGACTCTCAATTGCTCCCCGGGCGCTAGGTGTGTGTTCACTACTCACTGCTGTGTGTGTGCACTTGGATGGGTTAAATGCAGAGCACCAATTTCGAGTATGGGTCACCATACTTGACAATACATCACATTATATTATATTACATTATATTTCACTAAACTTCAACAATAGATTTCATGAGTGAAAGCTGAATAAAGCCTGGAGCACTGCAACATAACGTTAATTATACTCATCCAAATTATACTTTTTTTAAAGTTATACTTTTCCTCTAAAGCTGACATTGCAACATGAAATGGCCTGAACATTGTGTCAGTCTGTGAGCTTCAAGAGGAACTGAAAGCTCTAAATGTAATCACAGAATTGTCATTATTTTCCTGTAGGTCAGTGATACTCATCTGCATCAACACGTCACTAAATGCTTCACTTCAGCTCTTCAGGAAGTGCTGTGCCGGGTGATGAAACACTTCTGCTCTAGCACTAGTGTGAGGAGTTTCTCTCTCTTCTGTTTCACTGTATACCTGCTGTCACAGACGCCTCAATCTGTCGTCTAAAATAAAATTATGTTGTTAAAACAGTCCATGTGACATCAGTGCTTCAACCGTAATTTTATCAAGCTATGAGAATAATTTGTGTGCAAAGAAAACAAAAATCATGACATTACCCAACAATTCTTCTCTTCGCTGTCAGTCCTTGACATGCGTTCATGACAGAACGTATGCGTGTGCATTCCTCTGCTTGTAAACAAAGTATTCTTGTAGCTTTATAAAATTATGCTTGAATCACTTTTAACAATGTCCTTACGACATTTCTGGGCCATTTCAGATCCCTTGCTGTCTTTGGAGGGTCAGAGAGCTCTCGGATTTCATCAAAAATATCTTAATTTTTGTTCCGAAGATGAATGAAGGTCTTACGGGTTTAGAATGATATGAGGCTGAGTTATTAATGACAGAATTTTCATTTTTGGGTGAGTTGAGCTGATAGTTGTTGGGTTTACTTCTGCTTTGTTCTCTGCAGCTCTTTTCCACTCGTCTTGACTGCAGCTGCCTGTCATCTGTGTTGAAGGCTTTTGGACGACAAACCGAGACCAGAGCTACTCACAATCTCACCAGAATGAAGCACACTTCAGCTGCAAAGTACAACTGAAAGCGTAACTCAAATTACATTAAAAGGCCTACAGTAGATGTCACCTCGTGACATCTAATCTTAATGTGTGAAGCTGTGAGTGAATGAACAAAATAACAGTTTCAGAACAATTCTAAAAGAACGTATCTTCAAGTAGAGAAACTGAGCTCTAATAACTTGCATGCACTAAAAAAGAAGCTCAATATCTTACAATGGATATGTTTTTCTTCCTAATTCTTCATTTATTTCTGTAAAGAGTTTCGTCTCCTCCCTCATCTCTTCTTGAAGTGTGAAATGACTGTTTAAACAGGAAGTGTCTGGTTTAGATGACACCGGACAACAGGTTTTTTATTAATGTGTCAGTATGGGGTCCGGTGCACTGCCTCTCATTCTCCGTAAGTATTTTATTATATTCTATACCTGGGGTGCAAAACTCAGTTCCTGAAGGGCCACAGTCCAGCAGTGTTTCCAATCTTGTTATCTGTAGTTCTCAAATCAGCTCAAATTTGCAGAGCTGCAGACCTCCAGGAACTGAGTTTGGCTGCCCTCTTCTACACTTTCTTCTGTTTTCTGTTTCTAATATGTTGTATTCAGTTGAGGATCAATCTCAACAGGTTGTGCTGAGTGTAGGAGGGTTTGTGACTTTAGTCTTACTGCTAATTCTATTCTCTTTTTCTGGCATGTTTTGTCTTTATTGAGACAGGACAGATCAGAATTGACAGGAAGTGAAGTGTGGGGTGGGTCAGGAAAGGTCCTCGTGTCAGGATTAGTAAACTTAAAGAGTTAGTTCACCCAAAAGTGAAAATTCTGTCATTCTGCCAAACCCGCAAGACCTTCGTTCATCTTCAGAACACAAATTAAGATTTTTGATTAAATCTGAGAGCTTTCTGACCCTCAATAGACAGCAAGGGAACTGAACCGCACAAGGCCCAGAAACGTAGTAAGGAAGCTATGAGGCTATGAGGATAAGTTATGAGGATACCTTTTTTTGTGCAAAGAAAACAAAAGAAATAACTTTATTTAAGCATTATTTCTCTTCTGTGTGAGTCTTTAATGCACATTCAGGAGAGTACCACAGCACATGTGTGTGATGCTGCTAAAGCAGTAGTCGTAGAACCTGCATGCGCTGCTCCTTCTTTACAAGCAGAAGAAGATGAACACTGTAGCTACATAAAACAGTATTCATAAACATGTCTGAAGATTTCCACAGAGAGGATGACTTGCAATTTCTTGCCCAACCTCACTTATTAGAACCAGATTAAACAGACGATGAACTAAGAGAGATGGACGTTCTACATCAGAACGCCGGCTCCTGCGTCAGCAGCATCACACGCATGCACTCTCCTGAATGAGCATCAAAGACTGAGACAGAAGTGTCATAACCAGTGTCTGCTGTGCCCTTGACAGACACCAGAGAGCACGCTTCTGCATTATTGTTTGTTTAGTTCCCATCACCCCTTGCACTGATTATTTCATTTCCTCAAGCTGTTTATCATTTACCTATTAGCTCACTGTTATTTATGCCATGATCACTTTGTCCTTGTGTTGCGGTCCTACTCGCCCCGCTCCGAGCCGGATTGGAACCGCGGTCTCCGGAGTGGGAGGCGGGCGCTCTAACAAGGAGGCTAAAGGCCACGTCCTCTAGCGTCAGTCACTAGAGCGCCACTTGAGATCGGGGAGTGAGGTTTAACCTGCACAGCACTTACCCGCTGGCCTCTGCTACTCTTGGTTGCTGCAGTATTACCACTGTTTCTGTGTGTTTATGGATTCTGTTTTGAGTATTACCTTGTGCCAGTGTTTTTGCTCTTTGTTTTTGTAAGAATAATGTTCTTACTACCTTTCTGGGTCTTGAACATGGTAGTTACGTTGCTGTCTATGAAGGGTCTTGACTCTTGGATTCCATCAAAAATATCTTAATTTGTGTTCCAAAGATGAATGAAGGTCGTACTGGTTTAGAACAACATGAGGATGAGAAATTGATGACATAATTTTCATGTTTGGTAAACTATCCCTTTAAAAATGTATGGATTCCATTGCATTAGACAACATGCCAAACCATGAGCCAACAAATGATGCTCAAGCTTTTTTAGAACTAACTTCTGTTTTCTGAGATGCTTTGTCACTAAATTTTAACCAGGTTGTTTAACATCATTTTTAGTGGATGTTAGTTAGTTCTGCTCAGGTTTATAGACCAGGGCCCGTATTAACAAAACATTTTATTTTACCACTAAGAGTTCTCCTAAATAGCAGTAAAAGTTTTTAGCTAAGAGTTTTCTCTTAAAACCTATTCACAAAGCTGCTGAGACAAACTTTTAGTAAGGAATAGAGAGACGTCTTAAGCTAAGAGTAAGGGGGCGGGGTTGACCTCGTTGCTATGGATGATGTCAGCATGCTTACTAAATATGCACACCGTGATTGGCTGATAGGGGTCTCTGTCAGAGATTTATTCATAGAAATATTGTAGAGCACGATATTATGTTGCCATATCCAAATAAAGGTTTAAAAATAATGTGAATTGCCACATTCAAATAAAGATTTGAACATGCAGGCTAAGTGTCACTAATTAAACAAATATATGTTCAGCTAATTTGCAGGGGCGGTTCTAGGATTTCATCTTTAGGGGGGCTTAGCCCTCAGAGAGATCTTTAGATACAATGATACAAATTACCTAAATAAACAGTATTTTTCTGTGCTTGTGAAAACTGTATTACAATTACCTATTAAAGTTACAGAAGTTACTTAGTGAGTGATTTTCATGTTTTATTTTGTTGTTTGATTAACATTATTAGCCTAATATAAGAAATGCATACTGACACACATCCAATATTTTCTTAAAGGTCTATGTTTAAGACGTAACCCAGGTAGCCAGTGCAATTGGGCCAATTGCAGCTGAGTGTCGGCTGTGTTCTGGCAGTGAGCCAGCTCTGGCTCAGTAATGGTTGCCAGATTTGGCTAGGCTTTGGATGTGCAGATCTGGCCCGATTTGCACTGAGACATGGCACTTTTAGCCACATTCGGCCCACTTACGGACCATAAGAGCTGGTCTGATTTTGGCTGAGATATGGGCATGCAGACCCGGACCAGTTTAGGTTGAGTGCTGGGGGTTGGTCTCTGTTTACAATGTGGTAAATAGTATGTAGCAGTGACACTAAAACTTAAATATAATATATTTTACCTGCCCATGTTATGTTATTTCTTAATGTATTTTTTTATTTTAATGACTATTAATATTTTTTTTCCTTTTATTCAACATTCTCTTTTTTCTTTAACTACATTTGGAAATTAATGATTTAATTCATATAATGAAACAAGCTTAAACTGGTTAAGGAAACTTTAACATTATTTTTGCTATATGAGTTTCAAGAGACATGCGCACTAGCTTTGACATCTAATGACAAAACCTGACGGGCTTTTTGTGCTGCTAATTTCCAGAAGACCAGAAGAACTTGCTACCCTGGTGAGCAAACATTTGATAATCTAACATATAAAATAATTTTAATAAACCGTTCTACACATATAATATCAAAGTAATGTTTATTTATAATCAGTGTTGGGCTAGTTACTCAACGAATGTAATATATTACTCATTACTAGTTACTCCTTTCAAAAGTAATAGTGTTACTTTACTTATTACTTTCTGGCATCAGTAATTAGTTACACTACTAGTTACATAACTTTTTCTTCACACCCCACAGAAGTTGTAACTGTGTATCTTCCACATAAATGTTACTAAAAACATATTTCTGCCTCATCATTTGACCAAAATCCACATCGGATCTCAGTTATTACAAACACTCAATGATTAATAGTAACATTCATGTAGAAGTGTTGTATTAATCTCATTAATTGTCATGTGTAGCTTGAAGCTAATTGTAATTGCTCCGTTCCCATATATGATTATATTTCATTATGTATTTGATCAAATCACATAAATTTGTAAGAAACTGTTTAATTTTACAAAAAGATTTTTAATTCTAGTAATATAATGTAGCACATACTGATCAGAGGGATGTAATGCCAGAGTAAAGTAAAGCCACAACTTACACAACAGTGTTCAGATCATGTGCGATCAAAATTATGAAAATAAATCTAGAAATTATTAAATTGTTGGATGGTAACTGTAATATTATTACTGAAATCTTATTAGTAACTAGTTACACTACTAGTTACTGCAAAAAGTAATATTATTACAGTAACTAGTTACTGCCCAACACTGTTTATAATGAATCTATAATTGTGAGTTTGCTGACAGTGCTATAGTTTAGCTCCAACCATAATCAAGCACACCTGATCCAGCTAATCAAGGTCTTCAGGATAGTTAAAAATAAATTCTAATATCACTCATATTTTCATTGTGTCATTTTTATACTTGGGGGGGAGGAGCACATATATATGTTATGGGGTAATTCATGGGGTAGTTGGTGGGGATGCTATGATGGAATGGTGTAAGGGCCAAACCCTTAATCTTTGTAAAGGTGACATATTTATTTGACATGCATAAGTACATGTAGGTTTAACAAGGACACTGTAATATATATATATATATATATATATATATATATATATATATATATATATATATATTTTAGTTGGAAGTAGATGCCATCTTAAGGATTTTTTAAGGTAACAGTGTCATTTTGTGGATAAACAAATTATTCAAAGACTTTAATACACATATTTTAGAAGATGTAATTCTGTATGAATAAGTGTAAGTATATACAGGTGCTGGTCATATAATTAGAATATCATCAAAAAGTTGATTTATTTCACTAATTCCATTCAAAAAGTGAAACTTGTATAATGTATACATTCATTCCACACATACTGATATATTTCAAGTGTTTATTTCTTTTAATTTTGATGATTATAAGTGACAACTAATGAAAACCCCAAATTCAGTATCTCAGAAAATTAGAATATTGTGAAAAGGTTCAATATCGAAGACACCTGGTGCCACACTCTAATCAGCTAATTAACTCAAAACACCTGCAAAGGCCTTTAAATGGTCTCTCAGTCTAGTTCTGTAGGCTACACAATCATGGGGAAGACTGCTGACTTGACAGTTGTCCAAAAGAAGACCATTGACACCTTGCACAAGGAGGGCAAGACACACAAGGTCATTGCAAAAGAGGCTGGCTGTTCACAGAGCTCTGTGTCCAAGCACATTAATAGAGAGGCGAAGGGAAGGAAAAGATGTGGTAGAAAAAAAGTGTACAAGCAATAGGGATAACCGCACCCTGGAGAGGATTGTGAAACAAAACCCATTCAAAAATGTGGGGGAGATTCACAAAGAGTGGACTGCAGCTGGAGTCAGTGCTTCAAGAACCACTACGCACAGACGTATGCAAGACATGGGTTTCAGGGTCCATGTCAAGCCACTCTTGAACAACAGACAGCGTCAGAAGCGTCTCGTCTGGGCTAAAGACAAAAAGGACTGGACTGCTGCTGAGTGGTCCAAAGTAATGTTCTCTGATGAAAGTAAATTTTGCATTTCCTTTGGAAATCAGGGTCCCAGAGTCTGGAGGAAGAGAGGAGAGGCACAGAATCCACGTTGCTTGAGGTCCAGTGTAAAGTTTCCACAGTCAGTGATGGTTTGGGGTGCCATGTCATCTGCTGGTGTTGGTCCACTGTGTTTTCTGAGGTCCAAGGTCAACACAGCCGTATACCAGGAAGTTTTAGAGCACTTCATGCTTCCTGCTGCTGACCAACTTTATGGAGATGCAGATTTCATTTTCCAAGAGGACTTGGCACCTGCACACAGTGCCAAAGCTACCAGTACCTGGTTTAAGGACCATGGTATCCCTGTTCTTAATTGGCCAGCAAACCCTCCTGACCTTAACCCCATAGAAATTCTATGGGGTATTGTGAAGAGGAAGATGCGATATGCCAGACCCAACAATGCAGAAGAGCTGAAGGCCACTATCAGAGCAACCTGGGCTCTCATAACACCTGAGCAGTGCCACAGACTGATTGACTCCATGCCACGCCGCATTGCTGCAGTAATTCAGGCAAAAGGAGCCCCAACTAAGTATTGAGTGCTGTACATGCTCATACTTTTCATGTTCATACTTTTCAGTTGGCCAAGATTTCTAAAAATCCTTTCTTTGTATTGGTCTTAAGTAATATTCTAATTTTCTGAGATACTGAATTTGGGGTTTTCATTAGTTGTCAGTTATAATCATCACAATTAAAAGAAATAAACAAAATAAAAATATATCAGTCTGTGTGCAATGAATGTATACATTATACAAGTTTCACTTTTTGAATGGAATTAGTGAAATAAATCAACTTTTTGATGATATTCTAATTATATGACCAGCACCTGTATATATATTTTTTTTAATTTAGCGAACAAGATTAGTACCGGCTAGGTGTCGGCATGATTGTGACCCAGTGTCGGCTCAGTTTCAGTACCCAGTGTCAGACCAGTGCCGGTAAGTACTGGCTAAGTTTTTCATTTCTCGTCGGCGTGATTGTGGCCCAATACCGGTGTTGTTGGCTCAGTTTCAGTACCCAGTGTCAGACCAGTGCCGGTAAGTACTGGCTAAGTGTTTAATTTCTCGTCGGTGTGATTGTGGCCCAATGTCAGTGTGTCGGCTCAGTTTCAGTACCAAGCCTTGGGCCAGTACTGGCTAAGTGTTACAATTCTTGTCGGCATGATTGTGGCCCAATGCCAGCAGTTTTGGCAGCCGGACTCGGGCCAGTGTATTTGGGCCAATTCTGTGGCATCATTCATCCCATGTCCATGTCCGAGTCTCACAGCCGGGCCGAGTTATTTATTCCGGCATGCCGGATCTGGGCCATTATCGGGCCAAACCGTTTTGGCTACCTGGGAACCGACTGCGTTTACTGGATACTCGTCAAGACAGCCATTGTGACATAATATTTTGTGTATTTGCTTATTTGCTCGTGAGGACGTGAAAGTGAATGACCGTTTCATGCAAGTGTGTTTCAATGGCACGATTTTCTGTTTCAATTTGGTGTGCTATTTATATGCAAAAACTGACTTTGGTGTGCATATGAGACACAATGATTAGGTATAGGGGTGTGGGGAAGGTGCGTATCATAAGCACACCAAATAGAAACAGAAATTCGTGCCATTGAAACGCACTTTCATGAGACCATACTGGTGTGCTGTCCGTGCAGTGCCTCTCAGTGATTTATAAACAAGTAATACTACTTTAAAATCAATCCTAAATGTAACTGAAAGCATAAAGACCTGAGGACTGGTGTGATATGCTCAGATTTTCTGATGTTCTGGATGAGTTGCAGCTGTCTAATGGTCTTCTTGGGAAGGCCGGTCAGGATTTAATTACAATAGTCCACCCTGCTGCTGATAAAGACATGAACGAGTTTCTCTAAGTCTTGACTAGAAACAAAACATCTCTTGCAAAGTTTTTGAGATGATAGTATGCTGGTTTAGTTTTTGCTTTGACACGACGACTGAAACTAAGATCTGACTCCAGAATCACATCAAGATTCTTGACTTGATTTCTTGTTGTTTGACCCCTTGAGTTAAGGTATGCATTCACCTTTGGAACGTCATCTTTGTTTCCAAATGCAATGACTTCAGCATTCTCTTTGTTTAACTAACTAAAGAAACTGTTAATTTCATCAATGCATTGATGCTTAGACTTGTAGTCCTCTCATGTAGTCACATAATAACCTCTCTCTTCTGACTTGAACCATTTGAGGACCATCCCAGAAAACCCTTCCCAGTTTTCCAGTCTCTCTAGAAGTGATCGACAGTGTCAGACGCACAGAGGCGATCCTATAAGCAAAGTCCGCATGTTGCGTAGGGCTCCCGAAACACCAGGAGGCCCCCTTCCTCTCAAAGATGATTTAATTTCAGTTTCGTTTTTGATTTTGGTCAGCGATTATGAAAACATGAATGTTCGTTTAATGCAGTGCACTGTCGCTCCTTTCTACGTAACATCCAAACCTGTCAAATCATGTAATGTGACGGTCATATACAGTCTCCTACCGTTCTTCCTCGATACTAAAAAATGAGTTCAAAGCACTGAGCTGCAGTTTCTCAAGCACTTTCCGTGAGCGTGATTCGAGACGGAGTGAAACACGAACAAATATAGGCTACTTTGTGCTATGTATATGTCAAAATGTCCGTCTTGGTGAGTTTTCACTAAACACAGTTATGTCTTAAATAAACACAAACATTTTGAAAAGTAATTGAATGCTAGTCAGTATATAGATCTGTGCATTCTGTGACAGCATCCTCCGGTATAAACCTGACGCTGTCTGTCATCATCTGTTCA
This sequence comes from Aspiorhynchus laticeps, assembly GCA_023376895.1. Taxonomy (NCBI): domain Eukaryota; kingdom Metazoa; phylum Chordata; class Actinopteri; order Cypriniformes; family Cyprinidae; genus Aspiorhynchus; species Aspiorhynchus laticeps. The sequence goes on from CM041795.1 coordinate 7,486,662, forward strand.
TCAAACAACAAAAGAAAATAAGAGAGTTAATCACTGTTCTTCACTTAATATTGTTCATAACTTTATGAATTAATTTGTTTCATTTATATCGTGACGGTGGTCAGAAGCCAGATTGAAAATTGCTCAGGTGTCATTTATAAAGAAAACTTAAAACTCAAAATAAGCATAAACACTTAAAGAGACAGAACTTCACTGTCTGGCATCACAATGGTCGATGAGAGTTTGGTCATGTGTTGTATGTTGTGAATCTTCTCTGAGCAGCAATGAATCCATCAGAGAATCGACTCTCGTATCGGTTCATGAGTCCTGTGACATCAGTGTGTGTGTTGATGATAAATGATGAAGAATCTCCAGCATCGCTTCTCATGGAAACACAGAAAAACTCTTTCAGTTCAAACTCTAGACATGTTTCAGTGATCTACATTGTGTTGAATGAATGGACATGTTTTATATCTGTGTTTCTTCTGCTTTTAGTGCTGATGTCCTTCATCCACGCTGGACTCACTCAAGGTACTGTGACGTACTGCAGTATATTTGATGTATTAAACAAATGTGAATTGTGTTGTAGTAGTTTATTTGTCTACGTGGATAATATTAGGATCCCACATTTGTCTCTTTGCTGATGATTTATGTCTATATTTTGCTGTAATTCACCTTCTCCCAGAATCATTTGTCTGTGTAGTTCCTCATGCTGCTAATACACTGATAAATAAATAAAAAATAAAAAAGTAGGTTTTATCCCAACTATGGATAAATAAATAAATAAATTAAGTTCCTCTCTGTCAAGTCAAGTCACCTTTATTTATATAGCGCTTTTAACAATACAAATTGCGTCAAAGCAACTGCACAATATCAAAATGGGAAAATATTGTCAATAATGTAAAATGACAAGATTAAACACTCAATTTTCAGTTAAAGGCATTTCATTACTGAATTCAGTGATGGCATCGTCCAGCTCAGTTCAGTTCAAAAAGTGTCTGTTCAATCAAGTCGACAATATTGCTGGAAATGAAGTGTCCCCAACTAAACAAGCCAGAGGCGACAGCGGCAAGGAACCAAAACTCCATTGGTGACAGAACGGAGAAAAAAACCTTGGGAGAAACCAGGCTCAGTCGGGGGACCATTTCTCCTCTGGCCAGACGACACAGCAGTTCAATTCCAACTGCTGCAAAGTCAGATTTTGAGTGCTCAACTGGTTCCCGAGGTCTTGTCCTGATGGCTGTCTAGGTGACGGGGTCCTCACTGGGGGTCTGTCTCTGGGGCTCATCTAGGTGTCCTGGTCTCCGCTGACGTTCAGGGCTGTAGAGGTCATCTCTAGGTGCTGATCCACCATCTGATCTGGTGACTGCATTGACCTCGGAATAAGAAAGAAACAGACTAACATTAGCATAGATGTCATTCTTTTTACGATGTAACAAGTACATCGTGTGTTATGGGAAGTGTTCCCGGTTCCGGTGGATCTAATTAATGAAGCCTAACAATCCTTTAACGGATTTGAATAATATAAGTGTATTAGTGTGTTATGTGTAAACCAGGTTAAAGAGATGGGTCTTTAATCTAGATTTAAACTGACAGAGTGTGTCTGCCTCCCGAACAGTGTTTGGTAGATTGTTCCAGAGTTTGGGCGCTAAATAGTTTTGAGAACGCAGCGGACGTGAAGGACTATAATGTGATAAGAGCTCGCTCAAGTACTGAGGAGCTAAACCATTCAGGGCTTTATAAGTAATTAACAAGATTTTAAAATCTATACGATGTTTAGTAGGGAGCCAGTGCAGTGTTGACAGAACCGGGCTAATGTTGTCATACTTCCTGGTTCTAGTAAGAACTCTAGCTGCTGCATTTTGAACCATCTGTAATTTGTTTATTAAGCGTGCAGAACAACCACCCAATAAAGCATTACAATAATCTAACCTTGAGGTCATAAACGCATGAATTAATATTTCTGGGTTTGACATTGAGAGCATAGGTCTCAGTTTAGATATATTTTTAAGATGAAAAAATGCAGTTTTACAAATGCTAGAAATGTGGCTGTCAAAGGAGAGATTGCTATCAAATAGCACACCTAGGTTCCTGACTGATGACGAAGAATCGACAGAGCAGCCATCAAGTGTTAGACAGTGTTCTAAGTTATTACTTGTGGGGGTTTTAGGTCCGATAATTAACTAAATTTCAGAATTTAGCAGTAAGAAATTACTCGTTATCCAGTTTTTTATATCGACTATGCATTCCATAAGTTTCTCAATTTGGTGTGTTTCACCAGGCCGTGAAGAAATATAGAGCTGAATATCATCAGCATAACAGTGAAAGCTAACCCCGTGTTTCCTAATGATATATCCCAAGGGTAACGTATAAAGCGTGAAAAGTAACGGCCCTAGTACTGAGCCTTGAGGAACTCCATACTGCACTTGTGATCGCTATGATACCTTTTCATTCACTGCTACGAATTGATGGCGGTCAGATAAGTACGATTTGAACCATGCTAATGCACTTCCACTAATGCCAACAAAGTTTTCTAGTCCATTCAAAAGAATGTTGTGATCGATAGTGTCGAACGCAGCGCTAAGATCCAGTAGAACTAATAGAGAGATACAACCACGATCAGATGATAAGAGCAGGTCATTTGTAACTCTAATGAGAGCAGTCTCAGTACAATGATACGGTCTAAATCCTGACTGGAAATCCTCACAGATATAATTTTTCTCTAAGAAGGAATATAATTGTGAGGATAAAACGTTTTCTAATATCTTTGACAGAAAAGGGAGATTCGAGATCGGTCTGTAATTAACTAGATCTTTGGGGTCAAGTTGTGTTTTTTTAATGAGAGGCTTAATAACAGCCAATTTAAAGTTTTTGGGGACATATCCTAATGACAATGACAAATTAATAATAGCCAAAAGAGGATCTATGACTTCTGGAAACACCTCTTTTAGTAGTTTAGATGGAATAGGGTCTAACATACCCTGTTGGTTTAGATGATTTAACAAGTTTATACAATTCTTCCTCTCCTATAGTAGAGACTGAGTGGAATTGTTCCTCAGGGGATCTATAGTGCACTTTTTGATGTGATAATATAGCTGACGCCTGCATGGTTACAATTTGATCTCTAATAGTATCAATTTTGGAAGTAAAATAGTTCATAAAGTTATTACTGCTGTGCTGTTGGGAAATGTCAACACCTGTTGATGCTTTATTTTTTGTTAATTTTGCCACTGTATTGAATAAATACCTGGGGTTATGTTTGTTTTCTTCTAAAAGAGATGAAAAGTAATCAGATCTAGCAGTTTTTAAAACTTTTCTGTAGGATAGGGTACTTTCCCGCCAAGCTATACGAAATACCTCTAGTTTTGTTTTCCTCCAGCTGCGCTCCATTTTCCGGGCTGCTCTCTTTAGAGTGCAAGTGTGTTCATTATACCACGGTGTTGGACTCTTTTCCTTAATCTTCCTTAAGCATAAAGGAGCAACTGTATCTAAAGTGCTAGAAAAGAGAGAGTCCATAGTTTCTGTTACATCATCAAGCTGTTCTGAGCTGTTGGATATGCTGAGGAAATGAGATAAATCAGGAAGATTACTTACAAAGCAGTCTTTTGTGGTAGAAGTGATTGTTCTACCATATTTGTAAGAAGGAGTTGAATTTACAGCTTTAACTATATGGAGTTTACACAAGACTGGATAATGATCTGATATATCATCGCTTTGCTGCAGAATTTCAACACCATTAACATCAATTCCATGTGACAGTATTAAATCTAGAGTATGATTTCGACTATGAGTAGGTCCTGAAACGTGTTGTCTAACCCCAATAGAGTTCAGAATGTCTATGAATGCTGATCCTAATGCATGGATATTAAAATCACCCACAATTAAGACTTTATCTGCAGCCAGCACTAACTCTGATAGAAAATCAGCAAATTCTTTAATAATTTGCTCTCTCTGTCAATAATTGTTCCTCTCTGTCACAGTCTCAAGGTTCCAAAACAACAGTTTTTTTTTTGTTTTTTTTTTTCCTAAACAACAACCGACAATGAACTGAGAAAACAAAGGAACTGAAGTTTACACAGATAATGAAGTAAAAGTTGAACAGGTGTGATGATCAAATGAATTGCCAGTGTAACTAAGGAGAGAGGAAACTAGAACAAAGACAACAGGAAATGACACAAAACCAACTAAAAGTCCACAAGGAAAACTCATCTAAATAACTTGAGATCCATGACTTTGCCGAACTTGCTAGCTCTTTGTATTTTAAAAAAAACACACACTCAGGATGTTTGGTGTGTCCTCTGACCCCACAAATAGTTGCTAAAATCATTACCCCCCCCCATCTCAAATTTCAATGTGTCAAATAAAGTGACTAAATCGACCACAAAGCAGAAAACAGATGCACAGAAATGAAGTGGATGGTAAAACTACAAAAAGTCCACAATGTATAGCTCTGGTGATCTGAGAAAAAAAAAAAAAAAAAAAAAACTTTGACAAAGATTCTTTTTTTTTTTGCTATTATAAAAATTATTTTTTCAGGATTTTCATGATTTTCAACAGGGGCGGTTCTAGGAGTTCATCTTTAGGTGGGCTTAACCCTCAGAGAGACCATTAGATAGGCTACAACGATACAAATGACCTAAATAAACAATATATTACTGTGCTTATGAAAACTGTATTACTGTATGAAGTAATTAGACACAATTACCTATTAAAGTTACAGAAGTTACTTAGAGAGTGATTATCATGTTTGTCGTTTGTTTAACATTATTAGCCTAATATAAGAAATGCATAGATCCGTTATACTGACACACATCCAATATTTTCTTAAATAAACTGTTTATGTTTATTTAAGATGCAACCAACTGCATTTACTTTTATACTAGTCAAGACAGCCATTGTGACATAATATTTATAACTGAAATATAACTGAAAACTCATCTCTTTCGACACTACTTGACTTCATCCTAAAAAAAAATTAAAAATCATCCTCTTTCTCTCCTTCCCTTGCTAGCTTGTACTTATTTGAACAATGCCTGAGACTTGGTGTTACGAGCACTTCCTCTGTCTGATTAACTCTTCAAGATTAATCGCTTTATGTATTCCCCAATTGTAAGTCGCTTTGGATAAAAGTGTCTGCCAAATAACTAAATGTAAATGTAACTATTTTGTGTATTTGCTTATTTGCTGGAGAAGATGTGAAAGTGAATGACCCGATCTCATGAAAGTGTGTTTCAATGTCACGATTTTCTGTTTCTATTTGGTGTGATATTTATATGCAAAAACTGACTTTGGCCTGCATATGAGACACAATGGTTAGGTTTAGGGGTGTGTGGAAGCGTATCATAAGTGCCTCTCAGTGTGTGCGCGCACATTAACCATCTATCACAGCGCGTGACCACATTGAGATCGATAAAACCAGCGAGAATGATAAACTTTCTTGAGGAATCAGCACTGGCCTGATCGTTCAGAGAGCTGATTATAGTTTTAGGGTGACTGAGACGACAAATATGGGGGCTGAAGCCCACCTAAAAAGGGTCTAGAACTGCCCCTGTGTCTCAACATAAAGCTAAATGAGCTGTCTAGTGGCTATAGTTGATATTTCATGTTATTATATTTTATGGCAGCAATCTACCACTAAACCAGCATAGGCTCATTGTCCATGTTATCTCCATGAATGAAAGTTAGAATGAATCAAAAGATAAATCAATTAAAAAAAGTAAGTAAAATAAAATAAACAAATAAATATACATATTCAAAAATATATTCTATTGATGCAAAATTAAATACCAAAAAACATTTAAAAACTGCACAGCTGAAATATATATATATATGACAATTTATTTTTAATAAATTGTGAGTTTTATGTTGTAAGTTGCAATATGCTTTTGATTACTACAGTAAAAACATTAAAACAGAAGGGAAGAAAAAATAATAATTCAGAAAAATAAAATACAATAAATAAACAGAAGTTCCAACATCTAGGAGTACTAAGCATATAATTAAACACTGCTATAAATATGAAGGAGTCTTTGGAAAATATTATCCCATGTCAGGGGGTCTCTGGCCCCAAACAAACATAAGGGTTAGGATCTTTTACAGCAATCTGTTTTTCATTCATGCTTTTCATTAAAGGAGGCTGACAGACAGCTAGAAGTTTTCCAGAAATACTCTGAAGAATATTATTGCCTCGTGAGCTCTTAAAAACCCTCTAACACTAGTGTTGTCTTTTATTCTGTCTACTTGTTTTCTAGTTAGCCTTGTCTTGTTAGACTAACCAGGACTTGTCACATCTCTTACATTGATGCTCTTTTGTTGGTTTGATTGTTTCTATTGTTCTCATTTGTAAGTGGCTTTGAACAGAAACTTCTGCTAAATAATAAAATGTAAATGTAGATGTTTTATTGAAACCTCTGACTGAAAACAGTCCCACCTACCGACCAGAACAGCAACTGTTCAATAATGTTTTAATAACTTTCTCATTTGAAAATCCAATTGACAACAAATAAATGACTAAAACATTTTACATTTATTTAAACTTTTATCATAACATATCTATTTTTTAATCATAATTACATCACTATCAGCTACATTAAGTCAGATATTCAGTTCAGAGTCTGTTTTCTTCTGTTCACAGATTCACCCAGATCTACACTGACTGTGAGACCAGACAGTCCTGTATTCACTGGAGAGACAGTCGATCTGATCTGTGTGATTGAGTCTTACAGAGACTGGAGATGGAAAATTGACCAGATAGATGACTGGAGATATGACTGGACTCCTGAGTGGAGATATGAGTGGTATAAAGACAGTGTAATGTTACAGACGTCTGATGGTTACACTGTAAACAGAGACACTCTCACTATCAGAGGAGCTACTGAGTCTGATCAGGGTCAGTACTGGTGTAGAGGACAGATAGACAGAAGATCAGTCTCATCACAATCAAGCTCTGCTGTTTCTCTCACTGTTCAGGGTGAGTTGAATATCAATGTCCTCATAAACTCTGTCACACGTCCAGTCGTCTGAACTGGTCTCTTACCCGTCCCTTAAAATACTGAATCGTCCCGTATTTAAAGGTAAAATGTTAAAAAAAAGTTAGAGAAGCTCATCTTGGGTCTTTGTTTCCATAGCGACGGAGTCTCCAGAACGCGCGCAGTTAAAGCCTCACGCGAGCGCGAGCTAAACCTGCGCGGTTTAAAACATCTGGAGCTCACATCTGCCCTTTGAACACAAGACTCTCCAGATGTAGAGATAGTATCACTATCTCGATCAGCTCGTCGCCCCCTCACTCGGACTATCCCGCCCCCTCACTTAAGATGAGTGTGAAAATTGATTTTATTTATGAAATATAATGGTTTATTTAAAAAACACACTTGCCAAATGAATAGGCTTTCTAGCATTGATATGATGCCACTATAGAAAAAAATTAGGACAGTCTGTTTCACAAAGTCACATTTTAATGACATCTGACACACAAACTTCCCGCGCAAGCGGTTCAGCTAAATGCAGGCATTATGCAGCACTGCTGACTAAGCTAAAAGTATGATGAAATATTTTGTTAATGTTTAATAGAGGGCTAGATTATCGTAGTTAATTGATTATTTTGCTGTATTGTTTGATGCTGTTCAGTTTGTTCAACTTAAAATGATGCATCTGTTAAATGGGCCGCAATGAATGTGTTATGTCAGGGAATCGGTCACAATAAGCTTGTGTTTCATTGTAAAACAGACACGATTGAGTATTTCTGGTGGTTGTGGTGGTGTACCGCTGCTCCCTATAAGCAGAGTATGCAGTTTGCATAGGGCATAATTTTTTTTTAATTAAATTCGTTCTATATTAATATATACATATAGATAAATAAAAATATAAACATGAACAATAGCCTGTATATAATGATAAAAAATGAACGCAGTAGCTAAGCACATGTGACGCGCCTTTCCCGCATCTGCGCTCGCGCCCGCCCTCACTCATATTTGCGGCTGAATGCAAATTATCATAAATGATCGAAAACTATGCCCGGGAAAAGACATCAGCAGTCCAGGGCCCAGAAAGGAAAAAGAAAAAAGCTCAAGATGAAGCCCGTGCATCATTTTCATGTACGTTCATAATCCTGTGAAACTTTTTTGGCTGTTGACGTTAATAATGTCTAATACTTTCACCATCAGCATCTGCCTTAATATTCTCTTTGAGTTTCCATGTTATTGTAGCCATGGTAACCACAAATTAACGTGGTTTTGTTACTTAAAATAATAATTTGCAAATAAGTATTGAGATTTTTTTTTGTGGTTATAAAAACAGACCTAAGCGAACAATAGCCTTTAAAATGACTCATAAAACATTATATGAAACAATGAGGCAATAACGATCGGTTAATTACTTATAATCATATTGCATAACTTTTAAAATACATAAAGTAATACAAAATATACAATTTATGTACATTGGGCTACATATTATTACAAATGCCTGCAAAGGGCACCAAAGGCTGGTAATTGCTGCTGTTACACAGGACGATCAAGTCCTTTAATATCGACCAAATATTTAATTAAAATATCCACTTAATCTTTTATTTTTGGCCACCTTTTTGCAATAGAAATGCTACAGCCTCTATAATTTCTTCAAGAAAAACATGTGAACATCACAACCCTTACAAAAATTAACCATGGTATTATCGTAGTAATGCTGCTTAATTTTCTTTTGTGTGATTTCTGAATGCTTTGGACTATAAAATCGATCTGACAGCTGTATTAATAAAATCATAGCCATATAGGTGGTAATTGTAATTGTAATTTGTAAATAATTCAATTTAATTACAATTTATTTATTTATTTACTTTTATATTTTATTGAAGGTCTATTTTGACCCCTATAGTTTTTTTTTTTTACTTCCATAATATTTTGTGGAGGGGGCACAACAGTACAATTCTGCTTAGGGCATTTGGCCAGCAGCGGCCCGTATTTGTGGTAAAACTGCTGCCCTAACACATGTTATTTCCTGGATGTCAGATTTTCGAATTTGATGCGATTTTGTTTTATTATACTCTGCCATCTGTACAGACTACCTTTTAGTAGGGTCATTCACTCAGAACGCAGTTTTCATTCCACTGCGGTACTTTCCATTGTATTTCAAAGTAAATGCGCTACGGATGTCTTTGAATTTGAATGCTGTGCTCTGGTCTTTTATAGCAGCTTCTCCGCGCTTAATACATCATTATAAAACACAGCACTGAAGAAAAATCCTCTTCCACTGAGCTGTCTCGCGACCAAAACACTATCTGTGTGTGAACCCAGTATTCTAATAGTTGTAGTAGTAGCGCGGGCAGGTTTGTTTACAGTCCGACAAATAAGTGAATGGGCCACATATGTTTTTATTTATTTATTTATTTTTACTTTGCGCTACGTCATCGCCCCCTTTCGTTATACCTCAGTCGCCCCCTCATCAGTGCTGTGCCGGCGGCGGCTCTGATCTGACTGAAAGATACTTCACTCAAAAATGAAACTTCTGTCATAATTTCGGTGAACCATACCTTTAAAGTGACAGACACATCTGTGCTTCTAAAGGCATAACCCTATTGTTTTATTAAAAATTGGATAGTCTCTTAGAGCTTGATAGACATTATTATATTTTTAGACAGATAAATTAATAGATTATAATTCATGTTAGAAACTATTGATTTATCATTTACATTAATCATAAATATATACATAATAAATAAGCATATATGTCATATACATTTTTAAAAGTAAAAAAAAAAGCTAAATTATTTAGATTTAATGTAGTCCTAATTTAAGCAAATTAATAAAAAATAAAATTAAAATTAATCTCATCCAGGTAACAGCTGAAGGTGGCAACCATACTTTTACTGCTTATCAAATTCATCACAGTATTTTATTATTTCTTAATAGAATATGATAATATCAAATTATGCAACAATAAACTATTCAACTTGACATCAGCACACTTTTATACTCTTAAATTATTTAAATGTTGTACAGTCTGCAGTTGTATGAAAAAAGATGTAGACTGGATATGAATATCAATGGTTTTTTTATCATTATTTACAAATATTTTTGATTAAAATTAATACAAGCTAAAAGCAAACTAAACCTTTAATGTAGTGTTTTTCATCATAAGGAGGATTTGAGCTTATAACAGTGACCCTGATACTGTAATGCTGCTTTCATCTATATTTACTCATATGTGTATTAATACAGCGAGACCAAAACCTGTAGTGAAGGTGACTCCAGATCAGCGTGTGTTCAGAGGAGAGACAGTCACTCTCACATGTGACATACAGGGAGCAGGACACATTCAGTGGAGATACAGCTGGTTTAAAGATGGAAACACTCACAATCCATACAGAACAACAACAGCAGCAGAGTTCAGATTCACAGTTTATGAGTCTAATAGTGGTGAACACAGCTGTAGAGGAGAGAGATCAGACTCACAGAGATCAGACATCAGTGCTGCTGTTACACTGACTGTATCAGGTGAGTGATAATATTCACATCTGATTAATGCTCATTTAACATCAATAATTGTGACTCAACACTTTTCTTATATTCTTCTGTATCAAACACATCTGTTCACATCTGTAGAAGACTGAAACAATTCAGTTTTTAAGACCTTTTCACACCAAGAATATAATAAGACAAATAACTATATATATAGTTATACCACACATGTTGTCTCTTGTGAATCTGTTGTTTTTCCCATTCATGTGTAGTATCATTGCAAAGGTCTCTGTGCGATTGGTAAAATCGTCTCAGTTTCACAGCAGTCACTTATAATATGAAAACTTTTGTAGATTTGTGTTTTGCTGCTGAGGGGTGTGTCTCCCTCAGAGTCTGTGGGAATGTGTTTCTTTCTCCGGTCAGGTGCGACCCTCGGTCACGAGATCCTAACAAACCAAAAGGTCTTTTACAACTGATTTGATGATTTCTTTGTTTCTGGTCTGAGTATATAAGCAAAGTGACAAAACACTACTTGGTTATTGTGTAACCAGAACACCGCACACTGTGTGAGAGTCTCTGCAGCGCTCTATCCAGATCTCTCACACACTGCTGTGTCTCTCTCTGCGGTGTGCATCTCTTAGATTCATCTTTGAGCAATCAATGTTATGTATTTATCTGAATTGGAACTGAATTTAATTCTGAATTGGCTTCTAATTGTTTAATTACGTCATTGGCATGATACATTTTTACCTGACAAATAATAAATTGTTACATTTCTTCTGAAATCATTATTTCTAGTAGATTAAAGTGCAGTCTGGTTTCTCTGCAAATCTTTGTCCAGGACAGATCATACTGAAGTACCAATGAATGGAGCAGAGGAACATCATTAGGGATCTTTTGATTTCTGAATATTACTGACTTAACAAGTTGTAGTTTTCGTGATTATAAAAAATACACTTTTTGTTATGTGCTAGCAGGGTGCAGCATATTCAAAGGTATTATAATCACCTGCATCCTCTGACTGAGTTTGTGTCTGTGCGTTCACTAAATGATTGAGTGAATTTCTTTGTGACATCGGGTCATTAATGAACGAATAATTGAAAGTATGGGATTTCCAAAATAATCAGATATCTAAGTTAATACACAATCAATATTTGTGATATGTTTTTGATTAGAAACACAGTCTAAATTTAATGATCACTTGAAATTGGAGTCAGATTGAACACTAGACTAAAAGTGAAACTACATCCTGATAAATGAAGTGAACTTTGCAGGAGCACAAGTAAAAGATCTACACGCATTATACCTTTGATTCCTTCGTTGTTGGGACAATCTGAGTGGTTCCTTAGACTCCTCAAAAACACTCAGATCAGAAAACTAATGACAGGGCAAATAAATGTTATGAAATATGAGTTAAATAATAAATAATATAATTATTTTTATTTAAAAAAAAAGCTGTTTGACTCACTATATTTTTGTCTTTCTTCACAGATTCACCCAGATCTACACTGACTGTGACACCAGACAGTCCTGTATTCACTGGAGAGACAGTCAATCTGACCTGTGTGATTGAGTCTCACAGTAACTGGAGATATGAGTGGTATAAAGACACAGACAGTGTAAAGTTACAGTCGTCTGATCGTTACACTGTAAACAGAGACACTCTCACTATCAGAGGAGCTACTGAGTCTGATCAGGGTCAGTACTGGTGTAGAGGACAGATAAGATCAGTCTCATCACAATCAAGCTCTGCTGTTTCTCTCTCTGTGAAGGGTGAGTTGAACATCATTGTTCTCCTAAACTGACTTTGCTATGTCCATATATCTTGTCGGGAGACTGTGGTTATGTTCAAAATGTGTATTATACTATCTTGTTTATATAACACAGTATAGGTTGCATGTATACTGTTTTCTGCCTACCTGTTAATAATATGTGAAACAGATCACATTATGCAACAATGAATGATTCACACTGTAGTATCATTGTCGCATGACCTCATCTACAAATTCAGCACTGTTTTAGGTACAGTTAGAGTGATCATGATACTAACTGTGATGTTGTTTCATCAATATTTAATCATATGTGTATTAATACAGAGAGACCGAAGCCTGTAGTGAAGGTGACTCCAGATCAGCGTGTGTTCAGAGGAGAGACAGTCACTCTCACATGTGACATACAGGGAGCAGGACACATTCAGTGGAGATACAGCTGGTTTAAAGATGGTTTAGTCATCAGAGACGTCACTGAGAGAGTCTACAGCATCACATCTGTGTCTGATAGAGCTGAATACAGCTGTAGAGGAGAGAGATCAGACTCACAGAGATCAGACATCAGTGCTGCTGTTACACTGACTGTATCAGGTGAGTGATATTCTGTTTAATGCTCTTTTAACATCAATAGTTGTGGCTTAGTAATTTTCTTATACACCCACATAGCAAACGGACTTGGCCCAAATGTGTCCTCAAGCTGGCACTGCTGGCCTCCTGTCGGCAATGGCATGTAATAATAATAATAGTATAATAATAATGTGATATATTGTCAAGTATGGTGACCCATACTTGAAATTGGTCCTCTGCATTTAACCCATCCAAGTGCACACACACAGCAGTGAGTATTGAAGGTGGAGAGAGTGCTGTTCATTCACAATCCCCACCTTCAATCCCTGCCGGACCTGAGATTCGAACCTACAACCTTTGGATTACAAGTCTGACTCTATAACCATTAGGCCAAGACTTCCCCCTGTACCCATTCAGCCAGAGCACTGGGCACCGGGCCATGTATGGCAATGATGGCATGGCGTGGATCACGGCAAACAATATGAGGGTGTTGGTGGGAGGAGTGTGGCCCAGATCAGTCCGGTGATCATGTGGGCCAGATCAGGCTTGTGACCTGACAGCATATTATGAGACCCATGGAAAACAAGATATAAATCAAATATGATAAAATGATCACAGAAATTTTAATTAAGTGTAGTATTGTTTAAATTTAATCTTTGAAATAGCAAGTCAAAACAGCAACATAGTGTTGGCCGATCCGGCCCACATCTGGCCCGCGTGAAATCCATGCGTGCTTGCTGTCAACATTATCATTTCAAAATAAAGCAAATCAATAAATCAGTCAACTGCATTAAACTGCACTTAATAATAATTTGATTATATATTATTATTCTCAGTAGCCTATACAAATAATCTTATAATCTTTACATAAAGAGAGAGAGAGAGATAATTTAATCATTATCATGTTATATTTATTTGGTTTACCATGGGGCACATCATTTTATTAGGGGAAGTCGGGGAAGTCTTGGCCTAATGGTTAGCGAGTCAGACTTGTAATCCAAAGGTTGTGGGTTCGAATCTCAGGTCCGGCAGGGATTGAAGGTGGGGACTGTGAATGAACAGCACTCTCTCCACCTTCAATACCACGACTGAGGTGACCTTGAGCAAGGCACCGAACCCCCAATTGCTCCCCAGGCACTGGAGCAATGGCTGCCCACTGCTCCAGGTGCGTGTTCACAGTGTGTGTGTTCACTACTCACTGCTGTGTGTGTGCACTTGGATGGGTTAAATGCAGAGGAACAATTTCGAGTATGGGTCACCATACTTGACAATGCATCACATATTTTTTTTTTTTTTTTTTTTTTTACGGCAGCGATATCAAACGCTCATTGGCTCTCGCCGGTTTCGTCATAGATTGCGACATGCCGTGTTTCCGGTGATGCATGTTTTATATAAGAAACGCGCGCTCTCACGGAGTTGATCGGGATAGTATTTTCAGCGTTTAAAAACTTAAATTATGCCCTGGTCCTCACACTAAACTATTATATTCCACCGGAGAGGACCGCGACTGCAACGCATTTGGACTACTGTGGTACTCAGGGTTCCCACGGGTCATGGAATATCATGGAATTTTAAAAGGTCTATTCCAGACATTGAAAGTCAGGGAATTTTATATATTTGTTGTCCAAGTCATGGAATATCAGGGATTTTTGTTTGTCAACTCCATTCAGTGCTCGTGTGTTCTGTGTGTAGAGCGTGCCCAGCCAGCCGCGACTCTGACACATGCGAGCCCTGAATTGAGTTTCTCTCAGCGTCTTTCTTGCTCCTGAATGGGCAAATACATACAAAAGTATAAAAAATACCCTTGGCAAGTAACTTTGTAGCTTTAACAATGATTAATCTATATTATTTTTTTACATGCACCCGTTCGACTGGCCATTTTTTGTTTTATTTTAGAGCGTCTAATGTTCAGTGCTTGCTTCCAAATGCCATTTGTGGGGATTGGGAAATATTACGTTATTATTATAATTAGTCTGTAAACGGCCATTAACAGAGGCCAGAGACGCTGAAGACGGACGCAAAGAGGAGAAAATACCATAGCAGGCACAACAAGATCACTGTTCATGATGCACGAAATAAAGGAATCCTAAATACTGAATTTTATATGAATGTGTTTCTGAGGGGAACTGGCTGTTTTTAGAAAAGTTTACTTGGCGTTTTCGTTTCATCTTGCATTTGTATAATGCATTTTAATGAGTGTTAATACACAGCGCTGCTGTGTTTACAGCGGTAACCAAGGAAATGCTGTATCAGGGCTCCAGACTGCGACCAAATGGTTGCATTTTGTGATAATTTTTTCTGCCTGTGCGACTAAATTTTGTGTGCGGTCGCACTGGCGTGACCACCGTGTTGTTCAACTCATAAGCGCTGCCATTTCTGTTGCATATGAGAAACATCAAACGGCAAACGAAACTCAAAGCATAACGAAACCGCTCTACTCGTTTGAACTGTGCAGTGCTTAAAGTGTAGAGCCTGGTTTATACTGGCAGCATCAGCAGGAGCGGGAAGCTGTGCGCAGCAAAAAGGACGCTTATATTGAGGAAACAACAGATGGTTTTCAAGCAAAGTAAAGTAAAAGACCACTTCTTAAACCAGAGAAGGTGAACATGTTGGTATTCTTGTGGGAAACATCATGCAAGCACTGTCACCGACAGCAAGTTTAGTTTTACTTTTATTTTTGTTTTCATTTTGAAAAGCTTGTTATCTTTGCTTACCTCACGTTATGCTATGGAGGCTTTTTTATTTTTTGATTCCTCAGTGTTTGCTAAACGTTCTGTAATTTATTAGTCGGTATATAATACAGCATGTGGTGTTTGCCATGCCTCCTTATTCGTTTTTGTTAATAAACGTTTTGTAAGCTAGTTTGTCATTGTATTATTGTTGTTGTGCTTTTTAATTAAGAATAACAATGAATCCATCTTTTGTTTTAGTCTTAAAAACTGAAAGGTGTATAGATGTATGTAAGCAAAACAGACAATTATCTTTTCTTGTAAAACGTGACAGCAAGATCGCGAATTGGAAAGTGAAAGCCTCCGAAGCCCTGCTTATAACACAGCAAAAGAGGAACTCCCGTTCACAAAATTCAAATCACAAATAATACTGATGAAAAAGAACAGCTTGAATGTTATCCACTTCCATTTCCATATAAATATAAACTACGATAAAAGTTAATCAGCATGCATTTATTGATCCCATGTTGTAGCGGAAAAACAAAAAGCCATAGGTGGGAAGAATGAGTCTGGAGCCCTGTGTACTAGTGATGCGCGGGTCGTCTCGTAACCCGCGGGGCGGGTTGGGGCGGGTCAAGAAATTGTCACTTTATTTGCAGGGCGGGTCATTAAAAAAAAAAAAAAAATCCATGTATGTTGCGTGCAATTCCCTATAGCCAATATTAAATATTTGGGAATATCTATTTTCATATTTTATTAGGTTCTTTGATAAGGTTACAATACGAAGGCCTACGTAGCAACGTAACTTGCTTGATGTCCCCAAACCTTTGGCGTCACGTGACACGTCACGAAAGCGCCAAGCAGCTCTGTATCCCATTCCCAGCCACAAGCGCGTCAAGCGAGCGCACATTCAGCTCTGCTGGCCGGGTGCTGGAGTCTAGGTGTAATAGATTAAACCCCGGTACAGTGGATGCACAGCGAACGTAAAAAAACATTTTCAATACAATACGTTTTTTATTGCACAGTTACATGACCTGTGAATTTTAAAGCTGATTTTCTATTCAGTTTAATGTACTTTATTGGCATAATTTGTTTGTACATTACCAAAACATTTCACAAAATGAATAATGGCGATTATAGTAAATACAATAATATCAAATATAAGATTCTGTATTGGATCTGGGCTATATAAGGCTCAGGTGTGGCTCAGATTTGGGGATTCTGGTTTACTTAAGGCTGAGAATTGGTACCAATAATAAAACCTGTTTTGGCCCAGTTCAGGGTGATTACTGGCTGAGATTCGGGCCGGTTATGGCCCATGTGTGGCCCTTGTCTTTAATCCAGTTCTGGGCCACTTCAGGGCCGTCAGTCTATGCTGTGGCCGAGGGAAAAGTGATTGTGTGGCCCGGAGCTGGGCCAGAAAATATTTGCTATGTGGGCACTTGTGGATCAGCCACATCTGTTCTTATAAGAAGACTGAAGCAATTCACATTTAGTTATTATTCTGTATCATGAGTTCGCCTGCACATCCAATCCTGATGGTTAATGGTGAACAAACTTGGCTTGCTGTCCTCAACGGAGGCTTGAACCCGATTGTGGTACTATATAGAGGGAGACTAACAGAAATAGAGGAAGAGATGGGGAGGTGGAGGGATGTCGGAAGAATTGTTGCTGGGACGGTGCGATGAGTGCTGCTTATATAGGCTCATAATGATGATTGACAGGACTGAATGTTTAGGTTCCTCGCGAACCTACGTTTGGATCTTCATTTATCAGAAGTGAATAAGAGACAAGTTCACTATTTCAGTATTTCATGAAGCCTATATTAAATTAGGCTTATTGTAGAATGTGTTGGATGCAATGCATCAGTGTCATATTTATTTTCATGACGCAGACAAATATTCAATGATTTTTAATTTCTGACTCTTCAGGATCTGAATGTGTTCTTGTTCTCCTGCAGATCTGAAGCCAAAGCCTGAACTCACATCATATCTTAAAGGAGCTGCACTGACAGGAAACACAGTGACTTTGACCTGTCGCATGGATCCGGCCACTGGATGGGACTTTTACTGGAACAAACACACACTGAACTCTGAGACAAAGACAGAAACAAACTCCTACAGAGTGAAGATTGATTCAGTGTCTGATGGAGGCCAGTACAGGTGTAGAGCTGGAAGAGGAAAACCAGTCTACTACACACAATACAGTGATGCACTGTGGGTAAATGTTACAGGTGAGAGAGAACAGAGAATGAGACACAACACACAGATCAGAGACAATATCTACTGAACTCCTAAAACATTGAATCAAAAATAAATGTAATAATCTGTGTTTGTACAGAGAGTCCTAAAGCTGAGGTGATGGTCCGGCCTGATAAACTAGTGTTCAGAGGAGAAACAGTCGCTCTCAGATGTGATATAAAGTGCGAAGGAGACGCTGAGTGGACGTACAGATGGGAAATAGAGGGAACAAACTGGTATGGAAACTCTGCTGACCGATGTACAAAAGAGTGCAGCACCAGTGAAACCGATAATCAAAAACACAGAAATGCTGTCAGCTGGTGTTTAACACAAGAGTTGAACATCAGCAGTGTTGATCACGTTCACAGCGGTAAATACAGCTGTACAGGACAGATGGGAACACAAAGCTCTCAGTGCAGTGATGCTGTTACTCTGACTGTATCAGGTGAGTTTGTGTGTTTGTTGATTATCATCAGTGTGAACAGCTTCTCTCTCTATAACTGGTCATGTTTTGTTCAGCTGAAGCTCAGGCAGCAGTGCGAGTGTCTCCACAGCCGTGGCTGACTGAAGGAGACTCAGTGACTCTGATCTGTGAGGTTACAGGCTCCTCTAAAGGCTGGACGTTCAGCTGGTTCAGAGATGATGATCGTCTGTCAGACAGCAGCAGAGGAGCTGGAGGCTCTTACACTCTCAGTCCTGCTGCTCTACAGCACACAGGAGTTTATACGTGCAGAGCAGAGAGAGGACGACCGGCCTATTACACAAACTACACACAGATACTGTGGATCACTGGTGAGTCTGTGTCACAGCATTCATGCTTGCACTCATCAGTATTTGTATTTCATTGCAGTTTCTGGCACAGGGGGGCTAGAACATCTGAGACCAATGCAAACCTCAAAAACCTGCTCTCACTTCCCTCCAATTCTCAGTCTAAACCAGATCAGAAGCGCTATCTAACCTTCTATGGCATAGTGTTGCTCTCAGGCAACAAACTACCCTTTTGGAGCTCTCACCCCTTTAATTTTTTTCAATAAAAAATATACATATATAATATGTAAGGTCCACAAATTGGCCCAACGGAGGTATGCAATGGTGGATGAAGGTTTCCTGTGTGTTCGTTTTTTTCAGTGCGCAAAGTTCTTTAATTAAACTAATCTGCCTCCATTTTATTATGATCTCAAATTTAGTTTTAAATGCCAATTGGTTGTTTGTTAATTTTAATTATTATTATTCTGACATTTGATTATTCTATTTTGCTCTTTAATCGTATTGAATCTCATTAATCTTATTCATATAACACTTTGAGTCTCATACCGGCTTGTATACAGATCTCATATTCACAAACTCTTCAGTCTTGGTCATCAGACAGAGGCGATTGACTCATATTCTGGACGGCTCGTGCAATACTTAGCTCATTCTAGAATACTTTTATTAGTCCCCATAGATCTGTAAACACTTAATTAAGGTAAGACTATATCTAACCAGAGGTCATGACCATTACTATAGAACCAAGTTGACCAACTTAACTTCCTCTAAGTAATGCCGTGATTTATCACATACACTTAGTTAGACTAATGTTACAATAACCAGAGGTTGAGGCTGACCCGGATTTAGGTTGGTCAACAACGCACTGTTGTTCAAAATGGAAAAACCCAATAGCCTCTACAGTCTAAGTATACATAACTAATGCCAATGTGTTAGCCGGAGCTCTAAAACATTTTAGTCCGTTACTAACCTGAGCGCAGATTTGCAGTGTTATAGACACAATTAATTAAGAGTCAATGATCTCAGAGTAAGTCAGAATAAATTCAAATGTAATATTTTATTATCAGTCAGGCAAATACATAGCCAATAGTGGGTGTGGGGCAATCCTTTCAGGAAGCAAAGCCACATGGGACACAGTGCCACAAATTGGTAAGATAAACATCACTTTTTAACATGTTTAAATTTAAATAGCTTTATTTAAAAAAATATATGCATTTGCATTAATATGTAAGGAAGTATGTTTGATTGTTGAAAGACTTATTGTATTTTTATTTATATACTAAAACAGTGTATTTTTGTTCGTTGCCTCAGGGCAACATTGTGCAGTTAGACCACTTCTGTTCAGGCAATATCATGCTATAAGGTGGAGATGTGCTCAGATGCATAATCAGGAATATGATGCATTCATGTCCTCCTGGGCAGTTTTTACAAGCTCAGAAAACTCAAAGAATGTGCAGTATTATTATTATTATGCCACAGAGAGTGATGGGAAATGTAATTTTGTCCCTCAAACATATCAGCTCATAAACTGGCTAAATATAGTGTTTTCTAGCAAAATATATAAATCTTCTTCATTAATAGTACACATAATGTGTGCACACACACACACATTGGGTGTCTATGTTTTATGGGAATACTTAATAGACGTAATGATTTTTATTATGTACAAACTAAAACTACCCCTCACAGAAAACTAAAAAAATATATATTTCTGTACGATTTATGTTTATTTTCTCATGGGGACCAAAAATGGACCCACAAGGACAATATTTACTGGTATTACTATACTTGTGTGGTCCCCATAATGTAGAGAAAACCAGTATTCTCTCTCTCTCTTACTTTTGTATTTTGCTTCAGTTTGTGTTTTTTTGTCCTGCACCTGAGCCCTATTTGGGTTTGTGGCATGTGCTCACCTGTTTTGCTTTTATTATTATTATTTTTTTTTCATCCAAAATAAAAATGCATGCCATAGATGGCTAATACATACTCATAATATATGCATAAGGCATAAATTCAGCTTATTTTTACTTGATTACTTCATTAAAGATCATTTTACTACACACATATGTGGACTGTCAGTTTTGAATGAGATGTTCTTCTTCTCAGGTGTTTCTCCTTCAGTGTCTCTGGTGGTCAGTCCCAGCAGAAGTCAACACTTCTCGTCTGACTCTCTCTCTCTGAGCTGTGAGGATCAGAGGAACTCTGCTGGATGGACAGTGAGAAGATACACAGACAGAAACACAGAAGATTGTTCAAAACAAACAGGATCTACATGTGGAATCGTCTCTCTCAGCACATCTGACTCTGGAGTTTACTGGTGTCAGTCTGAATCTGGAGAGAAACGTCATCCTCTCAACATCACTGTACATGGTGAGGCCTGTTTCTGATCACTACATCTACACATGTTCTAATCTAAATCCTAATTACAAAGTCTACACACATTTTTTAATTGTGTACACAGCAGGTCACAGACTGACATTGCTGTACAATTGTTTGAATTATTTTTTCGACACATATCTATTATTGTGATTTTTGATAAACGTGCCATTAAATTCCACTTAAAAACAAAACAGCCTCGTCTCATCTAAATGAGCAGTTCTTAGTCAAATGAAACTGCAAAGTGGACTTGATGTTGATTAAGTCTGAGTACACAACACACTCTTATTAAAATTTGTGAGTTTTACATTTTGATGAATTTCAGGCTAATTTGAATAAATTACAATTTCAGTTGTATATTTTCTGATGATTAGGTTTAGGAGTGGATCTACTTTTTTCTAAAAATCAAATGTATTTATACAAATCACGTTGTACAAATTCATATGAAATCACATTTCTACTTACAATTGGGTTGGGCTAACTATAAACAACTCTATAAACAACTGTACTTCAGTTCAATTCAAAATTTCAGTATTTTTGCTTATGAATTGTTGTGATGTTGTTTTGAAATGTTCTTGCAGTAATCTCTTGTGTTGTGTAGATGGTGATGTGATTCTGGAGAGTTCTGTTGATTCTGTGATTGAGGGAGATACTCTGACTCTACACTGTTTACATCGATCTACAAACTCCTCGATCCTCAGAGCTGATTTCTATAAAGACGGATCACTCGTCCAGAATCAGACGACAGGAGAGATGAGAGTCTCAAAGTCACATGAGGGTTTCTACTACTGTAAAACAGAGAGAGGACAGTCACCCAAGAGCTGGATCTCAGTCAGAGGTCTGGGAATAATGAGTGGTTTTATGTAACTTTGTAATAGTATAATACAGTATGTCTCACACTAACAGATCTGTGTTTGCTTCATGTTCTCCAGTCTCAGCAGCTTCATCTTCTCTTCTGGTCCCTGGTGTGGTTGTGGGATTGAGTGTTTGCTTGTTGATCTTCATCTCACTGCTGCTGCTGTGGAGATACAAGAAGAACAAAGGTGTGCAGCAGTTCTTAAAAAAAATGTTTTAATGATTAAACACAAATGAACAGCAACGATAAAGTTTCTGAATGAAACCTCATGAGAAGATCTAAATATCAGCATAAAGAGTCTCTGTAAACACTGAAGATACTGTTAAGTGACCATAATGCTCTTTGTTTCTATTATAGATCAGCAGCGTAACATTAACCAGACATCAGTCCCAAATCAATCTGGAGAATCTCAACCAGAAAACTCTCCTCTACAGTCTGGTCAGCCTCAGTAACTGATCATTTAATAGGAATAGGTTACACACACATATACAAACACACACATTTGTACAGCTATCTCTGTGGGTCTTGCCATATAATTCTATTGTTTTTATACTGACCAAACAACATTTATTATCCACTAACCTAAACCTTCCCCTCAGAGAATTTATTTATTTATTTATTATTATCATTATATATTTTTTTTTACATATTTAGTATTATATAAATTGTTTTTTTTTTAGCCATTTACGAGGACACAGGAAGTGTGGGTTGTAATATCCATGCCATTATTCACATTTGTGTCCTCTTAAACCATATAATCTTAAATTGAACTATACCTTTATATGTCTATTTTTTTTTTGCTTTGCTTTTTACCTTTTCTCCTCAAAGTTCTTTTTTACTGTCCAGCAGGTTCTGATCACACTTATGATGACGTGACTACGGTGAAAAATAGACATCAAGGTTGAGTCCTAAACCTTAAAAACTATCTACACATGTATCATACAAAATCAACAATTATTCAATCATGTTGATTTGACTTGTTCATTATTTTTTTTCTTCCATGCACTGAAAGTCAGTGCGGGTCCAGCAATATTTGGACCCCAGCATTCCTCAAAAATATATATTTAAACTATCACTTAAAGCTTTACACATCATCGTTATTTTTTTCATTATTATTATTTATTTATTTTCTGTTCAAGACTGTTTTGCTTTTTTACCTTTTCTCCTCAAAATGTTTGTTTTCTGTCCAGCAGGTTCTGATCACATTTATGATGACGTGACGGTAGTGAAAAATAGAGCCAAAGGTTGAGTCCTAAACACATCATACAAATCATTTTACACTTCATACAAAATCAACAATCATTCAATCATGTTGACTTGACTTGTTTTTTTTTTAAAGATGATCCAGAGCCATTTTCAGATATCACATATTCAGAGGTCACTGTCAAGAAAAAGAAGGACAAAGGTTAAAACAAACTATCTTAACTACACCTGTATAATACAATAATCAGTTTTAACCAGAAACATGAATGCATTTCTAATTCATGAAATAAAAATGTGCATGATTATGATGATTATTATTATTATTGTTGTCAGATGATACCATTGCAGAGACAAATAATGTGACATACTCAGAAGTTGGAAAAATAGGAAAGAAATGCAAAAGCAAAGGTGAGATCCAGTTTTTCCTGACGTACAATATTTCCAGTATGTTCCATATAATCTGATTTTTCTTCTGTTTTGTAGATCTTAATATTGGAGAGCCCAGTGATTTGACTTATGCACAGATCAATACACAGGGCAAAAAGAAAACCAAAGGCAAAGGTAAACAGACAACAAACTGCATCTAAACACAATGATTCATCACTTTTAACTTGGATATAATAACTTTATAATATAAAAAAAGAAAGCAGGACTGATAGAGCCAGTTCATGCAACTTCATTTCAGAAATGTAACAAAAAAAGCACAACTCAATCACATCTGTATGTTTTTACTGAAACGAGTGAGTATTTAAGAGATGTTTGGAGATGATAAAAACAGGCCCAGACAGACTACAGTCAGATAACCAAACTGTTGTTTTTCATGATAGAGGCTGGACTTGCTGATATTATGATTGAAATGAAATCTAAACAGAAACCCAGAGGTAAATAAAGAGATGATCTGAAATGTTGTCATGAGCATGTTACAGATCATGTGAAAAAGTGTGTAAAATAATATCAAATATTTTAACAAAACATGCTACAAACTAAAATCTGATCTCTCTTGTCATGTATTATCAGTTATTAGTGTTGCAGATGTATATTATGTTCATTCGTTCTCTCTCTCTGTTGTTGTGTATCAGGGAAGAGCAGTGAGTCTGGAGACACTTTATACTCTGAACTGAAGCACAACACAGACAGAGGTGAGAGAAACACAAGACAAGCTTCATCACTATTACAGTCAAACCACTGACATTAAATATCAACCATCACCGTTTCCATTACAGATCACAATGATTCCTAAAGTCATGTGACTCATTGAGGAAATGTAAAAATATTTTATCTTGTTTGTCATTTGTCATTAAATTGTTATTTATCATTTGTGTTCTTCAGGTGCTGATGCTGGTGATGCAACTTATGCTCAACCTATTAGGAAGAAGAATAAAACACGTAAGAATTCTGTTACAATTCTACAATAATTTTACAA
Source organism: Aspiorhynchus laticeps (assembly GCA_023376895.1). Classification (NCBI taxonomy): domain Eukaryota; kingdom Metazoa; phylum Chordata; class Actinopteri; order Cypriniformes; family Cyprinidae; genus Aspiorhynchus; species Aspiorhynchus laticeps. The sequence goes on from CM041795.1 coordinate 7,510,960, forward strand.
TAACTGACAATAATCTCACAGTTTACTCTCTTTCATGCAGATTGTGGCATGCAATCTTTTTTTTTCATTTTAAAGTGCTTTAAGTGATTTAGTTCATCTTGATCTTAAAACTGTAAATCATCAGCAGAATGAGCTCATTATTCACATCACCTGCATCATCTTTTATCTGTTTAAAGGTCCCTGAGTTCAGTGAAGACAGCAGACGACTAAAAGAGATTCACAGCAGCAGACACAGTAACACTTGCATTGCTGAAGAAATCAATCTGAGTGAACTGCTTCTGCACATGCTTGACTGAAATACTTATGAAAGATACATATGCACTGTATTATCTCTCTAACAGTATATTTTTTTCTCCAGTGAGCGCTTATGTTTAACAAAACTCGTGAAACTGCCCTAGAAATTATTACATTATCCTATTAGTGCTGCACCACAATCACATAAATAAATGTATCTTTGTCTTATTAAATAATGCCTGTTTTTCCCAAACCATTAAGACACATAAATATGATTTTTCTTAAATACATATATTTTGATGTATTTCACTCAAAAAAATAGCTTTCTTTTTTTCTTTTCTACGTGATTTCTTTCATAAAAACCTTGCTTTGTGTACTGCGTTAGGCTAACCGTAGTCTCAGCCTCAGACGTCACGCCCACGGACCGTTGGCTAAACGTCTGATGCATATGGCACACTTATCTGGAAACACTTCAGGAGTGTCGAAGTCATCGTCGGATTGGTTGAATTATACAGGATTTGCGGGAGACGAATGTGTTGCGTTCTTAAACGTTCTGCCTGGAAACAAAGATGCCGTGACGCCAAACCCCCTCACGAAAGAAGAAAGCCGTCGTGTTTACAAATGTGATGACAAACGCTTATCAGGATCAAATAAATGCTGGATTTTCAAAAGTATGTGAAATATTTAAAGTTCGCAGCATAGAATCTTTAAAATACGTCCGAGAGTTTCACACACCGGTCTGTTATTTCCATGCCCCGAAACGTGACGCTGAACGAATCGAACTGTGATTGGTTGTTTGACATGTCGTCAAACGGCCTCATGGGCGGGCCTTGGCCAATAAATGCTGCCATCTATTCCAGACCTTCAGCTGTCAGTATGAAGGTCTGGCTACGCGAGACTAGGCTAACCGAGACATAGCGCTTACATATTGTTGCTTTTTGTTGATTTTGATTGCTTCTATTGTCCTCATTTGTAAGTAGCTTTGGATACAACTGTCTGCTAAATGACTAAATGTAAATGTATTTCATATATGATGCAGTTAATGAAGTGTACTAATAAGATTTATATTTGATAAATAAACACACAAACTCATGTGCAATCCACGCTAAGAGAGTCACCATAATGCCCAAGACGTTCAGCTCGTGTGACAGATGGAAATATGCATTTTCTCTAGCATGCATAAAGAAATTAATCATTTGATGCAAGTTGTTAAAGAAAATATTTAAAGTATATTGCATTTATATTTTTAATATGATTAAAATGTTTATAACTGTTTGCAGATATGTTGTTGATTATTCTGTGATCAATTATTTTTTATAAGGTTTGTGTTCAATTTAAAGTATTAAATGTGCAAGCTGTGTAAATAAAACTCGTTACATTTTTACAACACTGTGTTGTGTGTCACATTGGTTAATGAAAGGTTCTACATTGCGGTCTTCACACCCACTTGAATACTTGGGCTAAATAGAGGAAATACACACATAAGAAGTAGGGTGCTAAAGTGCAAAGTGTGGGTTTTAGAGAAGGTCTGAAGACCACAAGGTTATTAGGGTGGCATTTTGAGATGGGGTCACATGGAGATTGTACTGTGTACTTGATACGAGCCTCGAAGCTTCAGTGTCATATTATGTCACACAGCTCGGAGCTCCTCAACCTAAAGCAGTAGTAGTGCGAGGTTTGAATAAAGAGCATGTACAGATTATATATATTCATCGTTAAAAAAAATAAAATATGTTTTATATCACACTTTCTGATGTTTAACAAAATACTTGGATAATGCTTTTCGTCCGCTTGAAAAATTACACGCATGCGCAGTATCATCAGATCATCGGTTCTCAAATCGGACGTGTCCGAAAGAAACAGTTCTCGGTTCAGTGTACTGGTGATCCGAGAACCACTGCAACCGGTTCTTGCCTCGAGAACGACCGCTCTAGCAGTGGGCGTGTTCGTTCGTTACCCGGCTCACTGCACACATTCAGCTCTGCTCCTGCTTATCATCAGTTTTCTCTTCGCAGCAGTTCACTCAGTGTACTGTTTGAGTAAATTAATAACGCCGGGATATTGGTTTATTTCGAGACAGAGGGAGTGTCAGGCACGTTAAAAAAAATGAATAACTTAAGTAATTTGTGGATTAGTGCTTAATGGAGACGTGAACCGTTTCAAACGATTCAGTCCGATTTGGTGAACTGATTCGACCGGTTCACTAAGAAGATCCGGTTAAATCGAACGATTAGTTCTCGAACCGGACATCACTATCGAAAAACACTGGAAGATCTGAAGCTCGCTTCGGTTTGATGGTGTTTATGCTACAAAAATGGAAAAACGATGTGCCTGGGGTGCTTGTAACACTGATTCCAGGTATCCTGAGAGGATACGCAATATAATTTATTTTAGTACATTTCCTAAACCCAAACAAAAGTGTAAAAATGTCCATATGCATTCAACCCCAATCCCAATGAAGACGAAAACGTTTATTTCCTGGTTGTCATATACACTTATTAAGTTACAGCTTTCATCTGCTCAAGCAGAACGTTAATGTTATCTTGTGCTTCAGCAAGGCATCTCTGGCTGAAACTAGCTAACGTTAAAGTTAGCAAGTCAATGCTAACGTATAAGCATAAATAGCAAACTGTTGTCATGTCATGCAAAGTTAGTGTAAAGTCAAAAAACACATAAATGAAGGTCTACATTTCAGTGCCTCACATATTATACTGGTTAAATATATAATTGAATCTTACCCTGCGGTACATGAACAGCGTTGATCCGGGATTTTGTCGTTGCGATCGTAACAACCGTAACGCGAGACTTCTCCTGTTTGCATTGTAATCTGTATTTTTACATATTTATTTTGAAATAATTGATATATCCCTCCATGGCATATTTAAGTCCCACATAAATGATGATCCTTTTGTGTTCAAAATTGATCAAAAACATCTTGGGACAAGGTTTTCACACTGACAGCTGTCATTGTAAGACAGCAGCAACTCAATTGTATTATAAAAGAGTCCACATAAAGCTTGTTGTGGGGAAACATTGTTGTGTTTGCTGTTATTAATGTTGCCCTTTTTAAGGGGCACAACCCTGAAAACCCCTAAGGCTCTGTTAAGAGTCCCCTCAACGTCTCTAAAAGATGGTTTTCTTTAATGATCATGTCTCTTTTTTTCTTTACTTAAAAACTTGCATTTACATTTACATTTATGCATTTAGCAGACGCTTTTATCCAAAGCGACTTACATTGCATTCAAGTTTTACATTTGACCAGCTCTTGCTTTCCCTGGGAATCGAACCCACGATCTTAGTGTTGCTATGCCATGCTCTACCATTTGAGCTACAGGAAAGCATTTACATGTTTATGTTTTTTTAATTCATTAAAGGTTATTCGAAAAGAAAGGTACAAAATCAGAGAATACATTTTCACAATAAAGCATCGGAAGACAGAGCTTACTTTAATTAAACTTTAATAATAAATAAATAAAAATAGAAGAACACCTTAAGGAGAACATTAACAAAAAAAAAACAAAAAAACAAAAAGACATTCTAAAATCAAAGAAAGAAGTAAGAATAATTGCACAAAGAGGATAAGACACAATAAAGGGGTGTAAGCCTAACCCTTACAGTAAGGAAATAGAGAAACTAAAATGACCCAGATGACAACCAATGAAAGAAAGCTGTCTAAACTTAATCAGAGCCAAAAATGAGTTTTTTTTCTTTCTCATACCCAGCAAACACAGAACGTTCCCCTAACGTTAGTTTTTGGTTCCCGTTTGGTTATTTTTTGGGGAACCAAATTAGGGAAACGTTCCTTTTTAGGTTCTTTTTTTGTAACCATAAAATAACGTTCCCAGAACGTTGCATGGTGGTTATTATTAAATAACCTAAAAATAACTTATAGAGAACGTTCCCTAATGGTTAGTTTAAGGTTATTTTTATAACCCTGTAAAACTATCTTTCCAATGAAAACGTTGCAGATGTTTTTTTGTGTAATGACCTATACAGAGCCCTGAAATTCGTGTAATGCAGCATTTATTAAAATACAGAAATTATATCAATCAAAACAAGTTTTAACTTGTAATATTAAGCCAGGATTAAGCAGGGAGTGATAACAGAAATCATAACTTCGTGGGTTTGTTTCATCTTTACTGCGTGCGCGCCTCTGATCTGCACGCTCTGCTCCAGCACGCGCTTTTCACCTGCCTTCCACAGAGAGCCGCGCGCTCGCGGAATTTAAAAATTAACGGTCATTTCGTTTTACTTGTTTACTCGTACTCGCTCGTTTTAATAACGTTCTATTTCTGTTACGAAAACTCCTGGCTAACCAAAAACAAACCATAAAAAATAACGTTCTACAAACCAAAAACTAACGTACTGGGAACGTTATAATAACGTTCTACAAACCAAAAACTAATGTTCTGGGAACGTTCTACAAACCAAAAACTAACGTTCTATTTCTGTTAAGAAAACTCCTGGCTAACCAAAAACAAACCATAAAAAATAACGTTCTGGGAACCAAAAACTAACGTTCCCAGAGCGTTCTGGGAACCAAGAATTGTTAGTAAGGTATAGTTTCAAAAACCTAACAATTTTTTTATTGCTAGTTAAACAAAAAGATGGGAACGGGAGTCAGCTGTGAATCAGAAAATGTGAAAGAGTATGAGGTGAGACCAGATTTTTTTTTTTATGGATTAAAAAAATATATATATTGGCCAAATTTTTTTTTTGAAAATATATTCTTTAGATTTGTTGGCATGAGTCAATGTAATAACAGTCAGTATCATTCAGATGAATATACTGTGCAAAGATAGGGGGGTTTGTTTAAATGGGAATACAAGTCAAACCAAAATTTCAAATTCATAAAAAAATAATACATGTTATGTTTTATCTTCAATACTAAATGGGCAAGTAGGAACATCAACACATTTGGATACAGTTGAATTAACAGAGTATATTTTATGCAGTATTTTAAAGTGGACTTATTTGGTTTTATAGAAACAAAAAACAAAAATATGAGGCAGCAGTCATGCTCTTCTCTATTAAGGCAGCCCAATGGGATCTGCCTCGAGGAACGATTCAGTTTCTCAGAAAAATCTGGTGAACATGTTTATTATTACATTTCCTGTAATAAATGCCAATACTGTCCAGTAACAAAACCGACTCTTTTGTATCTTTGTGGTCGTATAATATATGGCGCTTGGGTGCATTAAACCTGTGGGAAAAGCTTTAAGAACAGCATTATATTATTTGAAGGGAATAGGAAAGTTGTGGACAGTCATGAAGCATTCATAAGACAATATATTATCATAATCATCACATAAAGCAAAAAAGCATACATTAAACCCATTAGAGAAAAAAAGAGAGATTTGTTCCTAACAGTTATATCCATGTTTTTCCACAAAAGAGTTTGTGAGAAATTGTGGATATAACACAACTTCCATGCAAGAAGAGTCTGCTGATGGAAATTAACTAATTAAACTGAGTTTTTTGTTTTTATGCATATAATTGCATTTTAAAATAGGGGTGGGCGCTATACCGGTATTAACGTGACTACCGGTATTATGTTGTGCCATGATATGGATTTTGCTATACCGTGGATACCGTTACATATTCATGGATTTCATTGGAATGGACAGACAAAGATCCCCCCCCCCCCGGTCGTTACTGTGTCATCATAGAGAGAGAGATGCCCCACTTGATCGGACAGAAATCAGAACCGGATAGTTTTTGCTCCAAACACATGACCGGCTTTTCGGAACTGCACACAAACTGGATTACAATAATTTCCCAAAATGTAATTTGTGTGGTAATATTACTAAGTCTGTAAACGGCCGTTAACACAGGACAGAGACGCAGAACACGGACACAAAGAGAGAAAATACTGCAGCAGGCAGCGCAAGATCACTGTTCACAATGCTGGAAATATAGGAAGAAAAATATAAATAATAAATTGGGGGCAGGGGGTTAATATGAATGAGTATCTGAAGGGAACTCTCTTCAGAAAACTTTGCAGAGCAGCTTTATTTACAGCGGTAACCAAAGGAGCGCTAAAATTGAGGCCATAAGCGTCATCTGCTGTCAGAGTGAATTTGCATGTTCTTTCAGTCCATTTGCTGTTTTTCTTTTGCGCAGGTGTCTTATGTAGCATAATTTCACACATCTAAAATCAGACCATTCTATTTTTACCTTAGAACTTGAAATCATGGGTTTTTTCTAGTTATATAAGACTAAAAATACATATTTTGCCTGTAATTTAACTAAGGTCTACTAAAATGTGATTCCAATTTTTTTTTTCATATCGCGATTTAATATCGATATCGTCTGGAGAGTGGAAAATATTGTGATATGAATTTTAGCTCATATCGCCCACCCCTATTTTAAAATAAAGGTGAAACCTCTGATTTTATTAAATATATAATTAGGAATAAATAAACATACAAAATTTGGGTTTATCAAACACCTTCTTAGCCATTTTATTTTAGACCCGTAAACAGTATTGTAAAATGTTAGATCTCCCAGTCCCCCATCACTTCTACAATTGGATACCACTGCCTTTTTTATGTTTATGAGACCTGTTTTTCCATATAAAGTCAAGGAAAAATGTATTGACACCTAAAAGTACAACCATTGACATATAAAGAAACTAAAGGACACACAAAGCAAGAAAACCTTCAATTTTAGAGGAGAACACTACAATAGAGAGAGAGGTCTCTCTGTAGACAGATTAAATATATTTTGGGTCTTCTTCTTAATCCTTTAAAAAAATATTATTATTATTTTTTTGATAAATAAATAGGCCTACCTAAATACTTTATTGCGCCTTTAACTAGAATACATCAATTAAAGTTTCATCACATTTATGCAGTGACATTATCTCACATTTGGACAAATTTAGCTTTAAACCAGAAGAACACGAGAATTGTTTCATTATCTGAATAGCTTTGGAAAGTTGATCCTGAAGAAAGAACTCGACTCCAGTGATGTTTAGTAGAACCGCCCATGATTGTGATGAAAGCGGTAAAGGACTCTGAAAAGGAGGCGCTAAGCGTCACCGAAAGGTTCTTCGTGATAATATCCAGGGAATCACTAAACCCGCTATTCGTCGTCTTGCTCGTGGTAAAGGAAGGGCAATTTGTTGCTAAAAGTTGCTAAATGATGTTGTGATGCCATTGTGCAATGACGTCATTGCGTAATCTTGACGCAAAATTGTCACAACATCAAATCTCAGCAAAAAAATATATTTTCTATATGTTAATTTAGATCTGTTTGTAGAATAATATGCGTAATATAATATTAAAAATAACTATTTTAATACATTGAATTACTGAACACTTACTCAGTTTTGAATGATTACAATTAAACAATTTTAATAGCTAGTAAACTAGTAATACTGCTCATGTCAAAATTATGCTTTAACAAAGTCCCTTTCGAGGATTTCTATAGTCTTTGGCTTTAAGCAGTGTATTAGTAGTTAGTGTGCTACACTCTAAGAAATGTCTGTAAAAAAAGGGCACAATCTACTATGTTAATATGAAAGAATTTTCCGTATTGTTTTTATTTACCTGCATTTTAATTAAGCATTGTGTTTTCATGTTACAGTGTGATAATGGATAATGTCCTGAAAAATTACTAGTCTCTTTTCCATTTTTCTTACCTTGTACTAACTGATCAACAATTGCAGGTACAAGCTACTAACAAAGTGTATCATAAATGAACAATTATTCAATTATTATTATTATTATTAAATTGGACAATTGCAAAGTCAATTCACGTGATGTGTGTACTGCTAGGCATCGTTGGTTTCCTCTTTTTGTGTAATTTGGATGGGAAATGTGTGCCTTTTTGTTGTCTGATAAGTCACTTATCAGTACTTTATAAAAGTTGCCAAATACATTTTTTAAAATAGTTAAATTTGTTGCTAGGTGCTTTTGGAAGAAAAAGTTGCTAGGGTAGTCTGAAAAGTTGCTAAATTTAGCAACAAAATTGCTAAGTTGGCAACACTGCCCATACTGTCTTTAAACGAGCTTGTTACGTTTTCATTTAATATCTTTCTCTCAAGTGAATTTATAACTGTTAGTCTTTTATTACTAATTACTTTTAAATAATTAGGGTGTGGCTTTTTACTGTGACTAGGATGGGAAAAACAACAACAACTGTAGATTTTTATCTCTAACCATTAAAAAGTCAAAGTGTTGAATGAAACAGGTGGTGTACTTTGTTAATCTATTTAAAATTAACATTGAAATTACTTTTTTAGTTTTTTTGTTATAGCATATTTAAGTTCATTTATATCTTCAACACTTCACTTGGAAAATTACTATTACCCTTTGGGCAATTTTCTGCTAGGAAACCTTGGGTCCTGCATTCATGTTTATGTTGCTTTGATAAATACCACCAACTGAAAAGATTTGTAGACCACACACACCCCTTCATGGCAATGGTGTTCCCAGATGGCAGTGGCCTGGCCTCTCTCAGCAGGATAATGCACCCTGACACACTGCAAAAATTGTTTAGGAATGGTTTGACCGGGGATGAAAGTAACACTTTTTGTTTGAGCATCAGTAACTCGGTGGTAATTTGTGCTAGATCTCTCAAACTTTGATATATGGTAGCCATCACAGATTATGTGAGTTAATGTCAAATACAAAGAGTTCCGTTGTTACAACCTACCCCACTACTGGGGTGAGTTGTAACACAGGCTGGGGATAGATGTAACAGTGTGAAGCGTCACTTCCTGACAGCGTCACTTCCTGTTTGTTGTTGCCGCATGTTTTGAGTTTGAGCTCCGTCAAGTCAATTCTTTATCATCTATTTTCTATCTTAAAATCAATTTTATACACCATAATTTTCATTTCTATAACGTGTGAATATATCCCCTATCGCATTCTACAACAAAAACAATCAGAGCGCCTTGTTATCACTAGTTTTATTTTGATTTCCCGAGTCCGCTATTAGCTTATAGCCCGTTAGCACAGCCAGCGCAGCGGCCGCTAAACTCGCTAGCACAGCTAATACTCTGTTCACACACATTACCATTGTTTCACTGTTACTTGCTTTAATGGCAGATTTGTCTATACCATTGAGTGCAGGTGAGGAAGCGTTCGAGCTGCATTCGGTGCAGCTGGAGCTGGAGGCCGTGGAGAAGCAGATCCGCGACCTGGTGGAAAAGCAGGCCTAGCTGAGGGAGCGGAGAGCCGTGCTGGAAACATCCCGGGCTGACGCTCACAAGTCCGGGGTAAGTATACAGCGCGCTGCTAACACTCCCACCACCTCTACTCCGTGTGTTTCTCTGCACAGGTCTCGTGCACCCAGGACGCGATCTTCCCAGATGTCCTTCACTCCGGCGCCGGGACACCACGGACCCTGGGTGCTGCAGCAGCCGAAGACGCGAGCTAGGCCCCGGGCGACAACCTCTCCCCCTCCGCCGCTTCCGGTCTTCGAGATCTCAACCCGGAACCGCTTCACTCCTCTCCACGAGACTGAACATGACGCTGTGATCGTCGGAGACTCAATCGTCCGGCATGTCTGTGCTACGTTAGCTGAAGGTAAAGTGCGCACACACTGTTTCCCTGGTGCTCATGTTCTCGATGTTTCTGCGCAGATACCCGCGATCCTAAAGGATGACGAGAGCGTCGGAGCGGTTGTGATTCACACGGGGGTTAACGACACCAAGATGCGGCAGACGGAGTCACTGAAGAAGGACTTCAGGAGCCTGATCGAGACGGTACGCAGCACATCGCCCGCGACGACGATCATCGTGTCAGGACCGCTTCCCACGTATCGACAAGGACACGAAAGGTTCAGTAGACGGTTTGCTTTAAAATAATGGTTATTGTCATGGTGTAAAGAACAGAAACTGCTCTTTGTTAATAACTGGGATCTTTTCTGGGAGCGTCCTAGGCTTTTCCGTGCTGATGGCCTGCACCCCAGCAGAGTCGGGGCGGAACTCCTGTCGGACAATCTTCTTCTTTGGCACTCAACAGAGGCGGTCGCATTTTTTTCCTCCCCGTCCTCTCCCTTATTTTCCCTGCTTGCTCTCTTGTATTGTCACGTCTCATCTATTGAGAGACTCTCTCTGCATTGCTCTTCAAACTGAAAAATCATGGATTTGATCAAATGGTCTCTCAACGCAATTGACACCATATTCTCGACGAGAAGCTTGGGTTCTGGGGAACCTGACTGCCCTGACGGAACGTTCGCAGCTGGCTACACGAGGGACGCGTGGGAGAGATGGCGGATCGTGTGTTTAGCGGCTCTTTCCGTGGAGGACTTTGAAGATATTTACCTATTCGGAACCATGATAACAGGTCTTCTGCTGATCGGATTAGGCTTTGCCCTGGGTTATCGAAGAATTCAGAAAACGGGAACAGCTGTCCAAAGCCTCACAAGGCTGCCCGTCATGATTGAAGCAGTGGGAAGAGCGGTCAGCATTGAGACTGAGACTATTAACCGCAATATGGATTCTATCATGGAGAAGCTCACTGCTTTGCAAAGGAAAATCGACGGTATCGGAGACCAGAACGGACAAAGAGAGTAGCCGTGGAATTGGAATGCGGTTACTCGCCCCAAGACTAAACAATCGCAATCTTATCTTTTCGGCTCCCCCGAACCAGCACTGGCCTCGGCCAAGGCCGCTGCTGGAAAATCATCCCCGGAAAGAGCACTGCAGTGAGACACTCTTGCATTCCTCCCCAACTCTAAAGACAGCTGCTGATTACACATACACACACATACACACAAAAACTATTACAGATAAAAAAGCATTCACCTCTCCAACCCCGATCACTCGCCTCCATCGCTTTGAACCGCCAGCCTGACAAGCGGGTCTGGACCAGCGCTAATCTGGCTGCAGGATCGGATGGCTGATTGCCAGAGCTGGATTACTTCCCCTGTTGCAAAGTCGTGTGTCTATGGTGTATTATGTGTTTTTTGTTGCTGGGGTGTTTTTCCTGTTCTCACACTGTACTCCCCAAGGAGCATAGTCTGGGGGTTATTTTTTTTTCTCCTTACATTCCTCTTGTTTGCTGTATTCTTCTTCAATTCCCTGTCTTCCTGTCCTGTCTACCCCATTGTCATATATGTATGTTATGTATGGACAGGTCGATGGCTAATTTCGCTGGTACTTGTGACTAGTGACAATAAAGGGCTACTACTACTACTACAACATCTCCAGGACGCTACGCTCCGTTTGACTCGTAAGCCAATTCTCAAATAACTGCTATGATGAATTTTGTTCTACACACTTAAATGATAGAAGTACTTGCATTGTCCAATCTATACAGACTGTGTCTGTTCCCCGAATAGTGAGGTCAAAATATAAATTTTATGCAGGATCTAGGAAAAATCTGATCGTGATTAAACCAGAAAAATGCAAAATAAATGAACAAAAACTATTTTTAAAGCTTGGGCTCCTAGACATTAGGTCACTCACACCCAAAGCAGTAATTGTAAATGAAATGATCACAAATAATAGTTTTGATGTACCCTGTTTGACTGAAACCTGGCTTAAAGCAAATTATTTTATTGGTCTAAATGAGTCTACTCCACCAAGCTACTGTTATAAGCATGAGCCCCGTCAAACTGGTCGTGGCGGCGGTGTTGCAACAATAAATAGTGATATTCTCAATGTTACTCAGAAAACAGGATACAGGTTTAACTCATTCGAAATACTTCTGCTTAATGTTGTCAGATATGCAAAAGAAATCTGTCCTATCTCTTGCTCTGGCTACTGTGTATAGACCGCCAGGGCCATATACAGATTTTCTAAAAGAATTTGCAGATTTCCTCTCAGACCTATTGGTTAATGTTGATAAAGCGCTAATTGTCGGAGATTTTAACATTCACATTGATAATACAAATGATGCATTAGGACTTGCGTTTACTGACCTAATAAACTCCTTTTGAGTCAAGCAAAACGTCACCGGGCCCACTCATCGTTTTAATCATACGCTAGATTTAATTATATCGCATGTAATTGATCTTACTGATATAGATATCGTACCTCAAAGTGATGATGTTACTGACCATTTCCTTGTATCGTGCATTCTGCCTATTACTGATATTAACTGTAGGGCCCCACGTTATCGTCCGGGCAGAACTATTGTTCCAGCCACTAAAGACAGATTCACAAATAACCTGCCTGATTTATCTCAGCTGCTCTGTGTACCCATAAATATAGACAAAATGACTAGCAACATGGGCACTATCTTCTCTAATACGTTAGAAACTGTTGCCCTCATCAAATTAAAAAAGGTTAGAGAAAAACGTGCTGCACCATGGTACAACAGTTATACTCATTCTCTCAAGAAAGAAACTTGTAATCTTGAGCGCAAATGGAGAAAAACTAACTTGGAAGTTTTTAGAATTGCTTGGAAAAACAGTATGTCCAGCTATAGACAGGCTCTAAAAGTTGCCAGGACCAAGCATATCCGCAAACTCATAGATAATTACCAAAATAATCCAAGGTTTTTATTTAGCACAGTGGCTAGATTAACAAATAACCAGACATCACCCAATCTAAATATTCCCTCACAATAGTAATGACTTTATGAATTTCTTTACTGATAAAATAGATAACATCAGAAACGCTCTAGTTTTGTCAGACCTGTGTTCCCCATGTCACGTGTTTTCCCCTCCTCTCGTGCCCTTATTTGGTTAGTTCCTGTTCCTGTCCTCATTTGTATTATCAGTTCCCAGCCCTGTGTCTTTAGTTGATTAGTCCCCAGCCCTGTTTGAGTAATTATCCACTTTAGTCTCCCCTTTAAAGGCCCTGTGTTTCCCTGCCTCTGTGTCCAGTCTTAACGTCATTCTGTGTGTTCCTGTGCCTCCTGTGATCCCTTTTGTTTTGTTTATTAAAAGTTAAAGTTTATTTGAAGTTCCTTGCTTCCTCGTTCCTTCTCCAGAGTGTGTCGTGACAGAAGACTGGACCCAAAAAGAAGAGAAGGACGGGATGGAGTTCGCCGCCCGCCTCTTTGCCCTCATCGGGAAGGACCTCCCCTTCGTGGAGTACGCCGGGGAATTCTGTGGGCTCGCCGCAGTGGCGGAGGAGCAGGACGCGGCTCTCCCTTGCCAGCCGGCAAGGAATATGGCAAGCCAAATAGGCGTTAATGGCCAGAGCTCTCCAGTGCCCGCTCCTCGACTGCGCTCTCCAGAGTCCCCGGTTGTTCCGTCCAGCTCTCCAGAGCCCCTGCTGGTTCCGTCCAGCTCTCCCCTGCTGGTTCCGTCCAGCTCTCCAGAGCCCCTGCTGGTTCCGTCCAGCTCTCCAGAGCCCCTGCTGGTTCCGTCCAGCTCTCAAGAGCGCCCCCAAGAGACGGCAGAGCCCACGCCAGAGCCCTCCAGTGGCTGCCCCACGCCAGAGCCCTCCAGTGGCTGCCCCACGCCAGAGCCCTCCAGTGGCTGCCCCACGCCAGAGCCCTCCAGTGGCTGCCCCACGCCAGAGCCCTCCAGTGGCTGCCCCACGCCAGAGCCCTCCAGTGGCTGCTCCACGCCAGCGCCCTCCAGTGGCCGCTCCACGCCAGCGCCCTCCAGTGGCCGCTCCACGCCAGCGCACCCCAGAGCCCGCTCCTCGCCAGCGCACCCCAGAGCCCGCTCCTCGCCAGCGCACCCCAGAGCCCGCTCCTCGCCAGCGCACCCCAGAGCCCGCTCCTCGCCAGCGCACCCCAGAGCCCGCTCCTCGCCAGCGCACCCCAGTGCCCGCGCCTGCCGAGCGCCCTCAAGTGCCCGCGCCTGCCGAGCGCCCTCAAGTGCCCGCGCCTGCCGAGCGCCCTCAAGTGCCCGCGCCTGCCGAGCGCACCCCAGAGCCTGCTCCTCGCCAGCGCACCCCAGTGCCCGCGCCTGCCGAGCGCCCTCAAGTGCCCGCGCCTGCCGAGCGCCCTCAAGTGCCCGCGCCTGCCGAGCGCCCTCAAGTGCCCGCTCCTCCAGAGCGCCCCCTAGTGCCCGCTCCTCCAGAGCGCCCCCTAGTGCCCGCGCCTCCAGAGCGCCCCCTAGTGCCCGCGCCTCCAGAGCGCCCCCTAGTGCCCGCGCCTCCAGAGCGCCCCCTAGTGCCCGCGCCTCCAGAGCGCCCCCTAGTGCCCGCGCCTCCAGAGCGCCCCCTAGTGCCCGCTCCTCCAGAGCGCCCCCTAGTGCCCGCTCCTCCAGAGCGCCCCCTAGTGCCCGCTCCTCCAGAGCGCCCCCTAGTGCCCGCGCCTCCAGAGCGCCCCCTAGTGCCCGCGCCTCCAGAGCGCCCCCTAGTGCCCGCGCCTCCAGAGCGCCCCCTAGTGCCCGCGCCTCCAGAGCGCCCCCTAGTGCCCGCGCCTCCAGAGCGCCCCCTAGTGCCCGCGCCTCCAGAGCGCCCCCTAGTGCCCGCTCCACCAGAGCGCCATATAGTGCCTACTCCGCCAGAATGGCCCCTAGAGGGGAACCTCCCCAAGAAAATTTTGGGGGGGGGCCATATACCCCTAGGCTGTGTGGTCGGGCCTAGGACCAAGGCCACGGAGCTCCCTGCTCCGCCATGGCCTCCCGAGCTCCCTGCTCCGCCATGGCCTCCCGAGCTCCCTGCTCCGCCATGGCCTCCCGAGTCCCCTGACCCGCCATGGCCTCCCGAGTCCCCTGACCCGCCATGGCCTCCCGAGTCCCCTGACCCGCCATGGCCTCCCGAGTCCCCTGACCCGCCATGGCCTCCCGACCTCCCCGCTCTGCCATGGTTCCCAGAATGGGCGCCGCCCTGGAGGCCTCCTGTCCTGTCCTGTCTCCATGTCCCTTAAGGCCTCCAGAGCGCCCACCCCCCCTCCCCGTTGGATGGTGTACGGTGCGGGACGCACCGTTCGGGAGGGGGGAGTACTGTCAGACCTGTGTTCCCCATGTCACGTGTTTTCCCCTCCTCTCGTGCCCTTATTTGGTTAGTTCCTGTTCCTGTCCTCATTTGTATTATCAGTTCCCAGCCCTGTGTCTTTAGTTGATTAGTCCCCAGCCCTGTTTGAGTAATTATCCACTTTAGTCTCCCCTTTAAAGGCCCTGTGTTTCCCTACCTCTGTGTCCAGTCTTAACGTCATTCTGTGTGTTCCTGTGCCTCCTGTGATCCCTTTTGTTTTGTTTATTAAAAGTTAAAGTTTATTTGAAGTTCCTTGCTTCCTCGTTCCTTCTCCAGAGTGTGTCGTGACAAGTTTCTAGTGAACTGGCAAATTACAGACCCATTTCAAATCTTCTGTTTATGTCTAAAATTTTAGAATAAGTTGTGTCTGCCCAATTGTGCTCATTCTTGCAAAAAAAATAGTCTCTGTGAAGAATTTCAGTCAGGTTTCAGGCCCCACCATACCACAGAAACTGCACTTGTTAAGATTACAAATAACTTGCTTCTTGCATCAGACCAAGGCTGCATCTTTTTGCTAGTTTTACTTTATCTTAGTGCTGCGTTTGACACTATAGATCGATTACAAAACTATACGGGTATTCAAGGGCAGGCTTTAAAATGGTTTAGATCATACCTGTCCGATCGCTACCACTTTGTTTATTTAAATGGGGAGTCATCTCAATTATCACCAGTAAAGTACGGAGTACCACAAGGATCTGTCCTAGGTCCTCTGCTATTTTCAATATACATGTTGCCCCTTGGTAATATTATTAGAAAATACGGGATTAGTTTCATTGTTATGCTGATGATACTCAACTATATATCTCAACAAGACCAGATGAAACTTCTAAATTATCTAAGCTAACAGAGTGTGTTGTTATGTAAAAGACTGTAAAAGATTGGATGACCAATAATTTTCACCTATTAAATTCAGATAAGACAGAGCTATTACTTATTGGACCAAAAACCAGTACACAGAATCTCTTGGATTACAATTTGCGACTAGACGGATGTCCCGTTACTTCCTCTACAGTCAAAAATCTGGGTGTTATATTAGACAGCAACTTGTCTTTTGAAAATCATATTTCCAATGTTACAAAAACAGCATTCTTAGGGGGGATCACGTGACACTTCAACGGCGATGCACGCTTAGTCTTTCGCTCTGCTCACTTTGCCACATATTGTATAATCCTGTCAGTAAATTTTAAACCACTCTGCATTAGACCCATCATGAGTGCTTCAGCAGACAAAGGCGATCGGAAAAGAGAGATTGAGCAATCGCCAATGAAGAAAAAATTAAAAAAATCCACCATCTCCAGAGAGGACCTCGACGATGCTATTGCTAACAGCATTAAGTTAGCACTTAAAGAGCAGCAAAGCACTTTGAATTCGGTTGTGAATTCGGCAGTGAGATGCGATGGACTCTGTGCTGATTCCAGCATTGCGCGAAATGCGTGAAGACATACAAGTGACCAACAAGTCTGTTAAAGAGCTAAGAGAGGAGCTCAAGGCCATAGTTACCGTGGCGAAGCAGACACGTGACCGGGTTGATTCTGTTCAGGCAGATGCACGTGAGGATAGGAGGACAGTCACGGACTTAAGAAATCAGCTGGAGCGACTTCCCGCAGTTACCGCAATACACCTCACATTTTCCCCGGCTTCTTTCAGCTCATCGTTGAAGAGACATTGTTATTTGTGCATTGCCAACTTTAGAAGCTGCTTGTAGTGAGACAATGACAGAAGTGTTAAGAGACTAATAAAAGAGTTGAGCTGATGGCTGTGGTTTGACTTCTGCTCTATTTCTGCTCTATGGTTTTAAGAGTGGGGAAGATATTCTTCATCTTTAGTTTCATAAACCTCAAAATACTACCACAAGAGCAAAAGTTCCAACATGTGCATGTCATTTTGATTTACTTCTTATAATACCTGTCTAATGTCAAATTTAAGAGTCTTTGTTTTCTTGAATGAATGATGATGATGATGATGATGAAGAATGCTTCTGCCAGTTCTTTTTCTCTATATTGATAGTTGATTGATAACAAGTGCAGTACCGCAGTACCTTTTAATGGCTTTGGTGGCCCTCTCCAGTCTTTAAAGGTGCGGCAAGTGTTCATGACCATAACTACTTATGGTGTGGGCTTCTTTTTAACTCCTATCTGCATGGTACAATTATGCTGTTTGGATTGGGGCTTGTAAAGCTGCTCAGGCTCCTAATAACTGTTTACATCCTTTGCATAATTTTTGTCTTGACCTGTAAAGACTGCTCTCTAAAATCTATATGAAACTAAAATGTTTCACTGCTTTTTTTAGACTGGATGACTTCAGCATCAAACAGCAATAAAGAGTCCTGCTGAAGAATCTCCCGAATATCTTGGCCTGCACTTCTCACACCACTTCTAACTTTTAAAAATATCCTCTGTTATGACTACTCCTTTTACAGAGGAAATAAACAAATATCGTTGCGGTGAATCATCACTCCATGGAATCTGATTCAAAATCATTTTATAGACTGCATGCGTCGCTTGCGTGTAACAGTATATGTAATTCACTTTAAATAATTTCATGTGTGTTCATATTTTGTCTCTGATAGTGTAAACATACCAAAAGAGGAGTGACATATCTTAAACTTAATCTCTTTGTTTACTTTCTTCATATATTTATATAGCAACAATCACACTGGGTTTTGATTCTGGGTTATTGTTGCTGCAAAGTCATATGCATGAAATATTGTGATGTGTGCAATAATACTTTCATGAACGCAAAGTGGTTGCAGATTTGAATCTGATCATATTACAGAAATCACATTTTTAATCAATTAAAAATAGATTTATATTCAGATAATGCTACAATTTACTAACAGGTACATGGGATTATACTTGTTCTTTCGAACATTGTGTAAAAGCAGTAGGCCTACATTAGGATTCACCTCATAGGACTTTATACTTCATATTCACTGTTCTGTCTGTAATGTGTGTGGATGTGGCAGCGTCAGAACAATTACCAAACTTTGAAATAGTCTTTTAAAATACAAAAACCTGCATGCACTAAAAGATATCTTGGAATGGATCTCTTTTTATTCCTTTTTCTTCACGTATTTCTGTGTAGAGTTTTGTCTCCTCCCTCATCTCTTCTTGAAGTGTGAAACACAGGAAGTGTTTGATTTAGCGCACGCATCTCTGTTAAAACAGTCTATTAATGTGTCAGTATGGGGTCCAGTGCACTGCCTCTCATACTCTGTGAGTATTTCATTATATTCTGTTTTGTTATTCTGTTTTTAAAACAGTATTCAGCTGAAGATAACATAATGGTTGTGCTGTGTAGGATGGTCTAAGAATCCACAGTCTTGCTGCTTATCATATTATTTATTGTTCAGATTCAATGTGATGATATGTTACGTGTGGATCAGATACAGAGTTTCAGAGAACATGCATTTATCTGTGCTGCACGTGAAAGATGGAGGCCCTGAGGACATGTGCTTTTGTTGTAATACTCGTTATTCCTATTTCAGGTACAACCCCAAATCAGAAAAAGTTGGGACAGTATGGAAAATGCAAATAAAAAAAGAAAGTAGTGATTTCTAAATTTACTTTGACTTGTATGTCATTGCAGACAATATGAACACAAAATATTTCATGTTTTGTCTGGTCAACTTCATGTCATTTGTAGATATACATCCTTTCCTGTCATTCAGACCTGCAACACATTCCAAAAAAAGTTGGGACAGTAAAGCATTTACCACTTTGTAATGTTGCCATTCCTTTTCACAACACTTAAAAGACGTTTAGGGACTGAAGACACCAAGTGATGAAGTGTTTCAGGTGTAATTTTGTCCCATTCTTCCTGCAAACAAGTCTTAAGGTGGGCAACAGTAGAGGGTCTTCGTTGTCGCAATTTGCACTTCAAAATGCGCCACACATTCTCTATTGGAGACAGGTCGGGACTACAGGCAGGCCAGTCAAGTACCCGTACCCTCTTCCTCCGCAGACAGGACTTTGTAATGTGTGCAGAATGTGGTTTTGCATTGTCTTGTTGAAATATGCATGGACATCCCTGGAAAAGATGTCTTCTTGAAGGCAGCATATTGTGCTCCAAAATCTCGATGTACTTTTCAGCATTAATGGTGCCATCACAGAAGTGCAAGTTACCTTTGCCAAGGGCACTGACACAACCCCATACCATGACAGACCCTGGCTTTTAGACTTGTTGCTGGTAACAGTCTGGATGATCCTTTTCTTCTTTGGTCCGGAGCACACGGTGTCCATTCCTCCCAAAAAATACCTGAAATACTGATTCGTCTGACCACAGTACACGTTTCCACTGTGAGATGGTCCATCCCAGATGCCTCCGAGCCCAGAGAAGTCGACGGCGCTTCTGGACACTGTTAACATAGGGCTTCCTTTTGGCACAGTACAGTTTTAACTGGCATTTGTGTTTGTAACTATGTATTGTGGTACTTGACAAAGGTTTGCCAAAGTAGTCCTGAGCCCATGTGGTGATATCGCTTATAGATGAATGAGGATTCTTGATGCAGTGCCGCCTGAGGGATCGGAGATCACGGTTGTTCAGCTTAGGTTTGCACCCTTGTCCTTTACGCACTGAAATTCCTCCAGATTCCTTGAATCTTTTAATTATGTTATGCACTGTTGAAGGTGAAATATCCAAATCTCTTCCTATCTTTCTTTGAGGAACATTGTTTTTAAACATTTCAATAATTTTCTCACGTATTTGTTGGCAAACTGGCGATCCTCGGCCCATCTTTGTTCCTAAAGGACTAGACCTTTCTTGGATGCTGCTTTTGTACCAAATCATAATTACAATCACCTGTTGACATCAACTGTTTCAAATCACATCATTATTTAACCAATTTACCTCATTACTAGCCCTAAATTGCTCCTGTCCCAACTTTTTTTGGAATGTGTTGCAGGTCTGAATGACAGGAAAGGATGTATATTTACAAATGACATGAGGTTAATCAGACAAAACATGACATATTTTGTGTTCATATTGTCTGCAATGAAATACAAGTCAAAGCAAATTTAGAAATCACTACTTTCTTTTTTTATTTGCGTTTTCCATACTGTCCCAACTTTTTCTGATTTGGGGTTGTAGTTTGTTAGTTAAATCAGATGCATATCAGATGCAGATCAGATCATATTTGTGTAAATATGAGTTTGGTGTTGTATGATATTGCATCTTTAAATAATCTCTCCATCAGAGAGCATGAGAACAGTGACCAAACACAAAAGTTTCTCTATCACTTTTGTTCTTTCTGCCGCTCTTATTGAAAATAAATTGTAGTGGCCCTAATATCACACTTAAAAATGACTGAATTCTATTGCATTAAACACAATACATCAAATAAACGACATCTGTCAAAAAATGGTTCAAATTTTCTCAGAATTAACCATTGTTTTTTTTATATTATTATTATTATTATTATTTTGAACCGGTTTGTCTCAGTGTCATTTTTAGTGGATGTGGGAAGTCAGTATGCCTCCAGTTATTTGCCGAAAAACCACAGCTGTAGTTCAGTACATTAACATATGAATATGTTCCATAATGCTTGACAATCAGAAAGTGTCTTTGGTCTTCATTTCGAACAACATATTGTTTCTTAATATATTTAATATACATACTCAGACCACATCACTTTGGGTCAGCACTGAGGTCACTCACAGAGTTCTGGTTCATTTTAGCTGAACTGGGTTTGCTTCATTTAAAATACACTTCATGTGAAAAAAAGTGTTCACATTCTTTTCATGGCCACTATGATGTCACAATTAAGTTTATGGTGGCAACAGCAAACAGGAAGTGAGGCTGTGTGTTTCTAAGACACTTTGACCTAATGTGGTTTGGAGTCTGTAGTTCGTTTTGTTCCAGTGAAGAACCAATGGTGTGAAAAACGTATCCTGTGCACCATTGTTTGTGTTGATGGTAAGTGATGGAGAATCTCCACCATCAGTTCTCATGGATGAGCTTCAAAACACAGAAAAACACTTTCAGTTGAAGCTCTAGACGTTTTAGCGATTAGCATTGTGTTAAACGAGTGGTTCTCAAACCCCAGTGATGGGTAGGTTTAGGGGCGGGGTTAGGTGTATATGTCAAAATGTCCATCTTGGTGAGTTTTCACTAAACACAGTCAGTTATGTCTTAAATAAACAAACATTTTGAAAAGTAATGGAATGCTAGTCAGTATATAGATCTGTGCATTCTGTGACAGCATCCTACGGTATAAACCTGACGCTGTCTGTCATCATCTGTTCATCAAACAACAAAAGAAAAGGAGAGAATTAATCACTGCTCTTCACTTAATATTGTTCATAACTTTGTTATGACTTAATTTATGCTTAATTTATATGGTGAAGTCTATGCAGTGACTTATTTGTACATTTGGGCCCGGTTTCATAGACAGGGTTTAGACTAAGCCAGGATTAGGGCACAGTTCAATTAGGACATTTAAGTAATTTTCATAAACATGCTTAGAAAAAAACATTACTGGTGTGCATCTTAAGACAAAACAAAGGCACTGATATGTTTTAAGATCAGTCAGTGCAAGTTTCTTTCAGTTGAAACAGCTCAGATTTACATTTTAGTCTAGGACTAGGCTTAAGCCTTGTCTGTGAAACCGGGGATAATTACTTTAATCAATTTCTGTATAGTATTGTAGGCTAAATTGTTTATTTTATTTGTATATATGTGACCCTGGACCACAAAACCAGTCTTAAGTCGCTGGGGTATATTTATAGCAATAGCCAAAAATACATTGTATGGGTCAAAATTATCGAAGTAAAGATTATGTTCCATGAAGATATTTTGTAAATTTCTTACCGTAAATATATCAAAACTTCATTTTTGATTAGTAATATGCATTGATAAGAACTTAATTTGGAAAATTTTAAAGGCGATTTTCTCAATATTTCGATTTTTTTGCACACTCAGATTCCAGATTTTCAAATAGTTGTATCTCAGCCAAGTATCGTCATATCCTAACAAACCATACATCAATGGAAAGCTTATTTATTCAGCTTTCAGATGATGATGATAATAATAATAATAATTTGTTAAATTTATATATTGCTTTTCTTGGTACTCAAAGCACTTCACATTGTGAGGGGGATCTCCTTTACCACCACCAATGTGCAGCATCCACCTGGATGATGCGACGGCAGCCATAGTGCACCAGAATGCCCACCACACACCAGTTTATTGGTGGAGAGGAGACAGTGATGCAGCCAAACAGTGTATGGGGATGATTAGGAGGCCATGATGGTCAGAGGTCAATGGGCGAATTTGGCCAGGATGCCGAGTCACACCTCTACTCTTTTTCGAAGGACATCCTGGGATTTTTAATGACCACAGAGAATCAGGACCTCGGTTTAACGTCTCATCCGAAGGACGGTGCTTTTTACAGTGTAGTGTCCCCTTCACTATACTGGGGCATTAGGACCCACACAGACCACAGGGTGAGCACCCCCTGCTGGTCTCACTAACATCTCTTCCAACAGCAACCTAGTTTTCCCAGGAGGTCTCCCATCCAGGTACTGACCAGCTCAACCCAGCTTAGCTTCAGTGGCCAACCGGTCTTGGGCTACAGGTGATATGGCTGCTGCTGAGATGATGTATACATCTCAATTTCGGAAAATTTACACTTAAGACTGTTTTGTGGTCCAGGGTCAACATATTTTTTTCTGTTTTATTTTCCTATTTGTTTTGGTAATTTTCTTCCTCTTATGGTATTACTGAATTTTTTAAAAAACTGTTGTTTTGACAGTGAAACT
>CM041795.1:7533889-7551389 GCA_023376895.1 Aspiorhynchus laticeps
GGCTTCCTTTTGGCACAGTACAGTTTTAACTGGCATTTGTGGATGTAACTACGTATTGTGGTACTTGACAAAGGTTTGCCAAAGTAGTCCTGAGCCCATGTGGTGATATCGCTTATAGATGAATGAGGATTCTTGATGCAGTGCCGCCTGAGGGATCGGAGATCACGGTTGTTCAGCTTAGGCTTGCACCCTTGTCCTTTACGCACTGAAATTCCTCCAGATTCCTTGAATCTTTTAATTATGTTATGCACTGTTGAAGGTGAAATATCCAAATATCTTCCTATCTTTCTTTGAGGAACATTGTTTTTAAACATTTCAATAATTTTCTCACGTATTTGTTGGCAAACTGGCGATCCTCGGCCCATCTTTGCTCCTAAAGGACTAGACCTTTCTTGGATGCTGCTTTTGTACCAAATCATAATTACAATCACATGTTGACATCGACTGTTTCAAATCACATCATTATTTAACCAGTTTACCTCATCACTAGCCCTAAATTGCTCCTGTCCCAACTTTTTTTGGAATGTGTTGCAGGTCTGAATGACAGGAAAGGATGTATATTTACAAATACATGAAGTTGACCAGACAAAACATGAAATATTTTGTGTTCATATTGTCTGCAATAAAATACAAGTCAAAGTAAATTTAGAAATCACTACTTTCTTTTTTATTTGCGTTTTCCATACTGTCCCAACTTTTTCTGATTTGGGGTTGTAATACATGTTAAAGAGGAGTGTGATGGTCTTTCCTCTGTCTGAACCAGTGTTGCCAGATCGGGTTGACGATTTCCAGCCCAAAAGCTCACCAAAACCCGCCCACTTCAACAAAAACCAGCCCAAAATTTTAACTGCCAAAATTATGTGATAGAATTTTATTGCCATGTCAATCAAGATTGATAAGAACCATTTTTATCTCCTTAAAATAAAATAATGATGACAAAATAAAATAAAGATAAATCAGTTTCACAGGAATATGGATCAAAACAGGGCAAATGCATTAAAAGGAGACAGAAAATATGCTTAAAATGTCCAGAAATATTTTCAAAGTGGCAATCAAGAAATTATCCGATGACTTTAACCCTCGGAAAAACACATGCATCATTTTCAATGTCCACAGTAAGAATAAGCTAATTTTTGTGCAAAAAGTGCACAATAAAGTGATCAGAAAGCAATGTAAATTAGCTGGCATTTACTCTCGTTCATGCACACACCCACGACAGCCAAAAAATTTGTTATTCATTCATACATACTGTATGATAATCTGACAGCAAAAATAAAATAATAATAATAACAATTAACAACAATAATGCACTTACCTTTGTCTTGTGCTTTATCTTCAGACAGAACTACAGCACGTATTTCACGAAGTACACATTTTAGAACATAATGCAGAACTTTGTAGAGTCTGGACGGTTTAAAAGATGTTCTGATGCATAACAGCATCGTATAGTCCCATATTCAGTTTTGATTTTTATTAAATCATTCAACTGTTCTCTTATTTCAGTTACAATTTTAGAAGTCTTCTATTCATCTCTCACCACGTGTAATCCACGTTGTGAGATTTGAGTCACTCTTAGACTCTTTATTGTGTAACTTATATTTAGGCCACTTTGCCATCGCAATCACTTAAATAAAATGAATGAATGAATATATAGCTGCACATTTAAATCTTGCCCTTTATAGCGCCAAAACCCCGTCACTCACGAATCATCACATCTCACCGGCATAAAAGATGGTAAATTGATTGACAAGTCTCTGTTAAACTGAACCAATAAGGGTTGTGTTAAGGAAAAATGAGTTGATGACTGCACTGCACATTATTTTACTGTGATACTTTGAGCTCATACATATTAAAATAACATGACTAAAGATAAAAGCGAAGAAAAAAGCAGCTGATTGGGCGACTTTAAATTTTTTAAAAGCAGCCCAAATTTTGTCTACCCGCCCAGTGCGTTATTCTCCGGTCCAAGCCGATCAAAAGAAGCCCAATTGGGCAGCAACCCGCCCAATCTGGCAACACTGGTCTGAACAATCACTGCAGGTTTAATGTGGTTCAACATTAGATCAACTGACATGATCATCAGACTGAGAACACCTGCTATTTTTAATCTCATTAATTTTATAGTGTTTTGTATGTTACTTCAGTAGCTAGTAGATTCAATGTAAGTGTCTGAATAAATGAACACATGTAGCACAGAGAGTTTATGAGGACAATGATATTTAACTCACCCTTCACAGAGAGATAAACATAAGAGCTAAATGTTGTTGAGACTGATCTTCCATCTATGTGTCCTTTACACCAGTAATAATCCTGATCAGTTGTAATTACTCCAATAATACTGAGAGTGTTTCTGTTTATAGTGTAATGTGCAGACGCCTGTGACATTACACGTTTGTATGTGCCTTTATACCACTCATATCTCCAGTCACTGTGAGTCTCAATCACACACTTCAGATTGACTGTCTCTCCAGTGAATACAGGACTGTCTGGAGTCACAGTCAGAGTAGATCTGGGTAAATCTGTAGAAAAGGCAAAAATATAAAGGCAGATTTTTCAATGAAAATAATTATATTATTTTATATTTCATATTGTTTGTTTGTTTGTTTTATTGACTGACTGACTGACTGACTGACTGACTGACTGACTGACTGACTGACAGATTGATTGATTGATTGATTGATTGATTGACCAAGTAATTTTTCAGAAAAATATCATAACTGGATCTTCCGGTGAAATGACAGATTTCCCTGGTGACGTATACTGCTTTACAATAATTTAGTCTGTTTAAACACTTTTCTGACAGTCAGCTGCAATCTCATATTCACATCTTCATGGGGTTCTAAACCTGTAAATCTTTGGTTAATTTAAAAAAAACAAATTAAATGGGTCCTATTATGCTTCTTTTTTTTTTTAGCTTCCTTTAGTGTGTAATGTTGCTGTTTGTGCATGAATAAGATCTTCAAAGTTATAAAGCACAAAATCACTCCAAAGGGAATTTTCACTATATCAGCAATGTTTATGTACAACCCCAAATCAGAAAAAGTTGGGATAGTATGGAAAACGCAAATAAAAAAAGAAAGTAGTGATTTCTAAATTTACTTTGACTTGTATTTCATTGCAGACAATATGAACACAAAATATTTCATGTTTTTTCTGGTCAACTTCATGTCATTTGTAAATATACATCCTTTCCTGTCATTCAGACCTGCAACACATTCCAAAAAAAGTTGGGACAGGAGCAATTTAGGGCTAGTAATGAGGTAAATTGGTTAAATAATGATGTGTTTTGAAACAGTTGATGTCAACAGGTGATTGTAATTATGATTTGGTACAAAAGCAGCATCCAAGAAAGGTCTAGTCCTTTAGGAGCAAAGATGGGGCGAGGATCGCCAGTTTGCCAACAAATACGTGAGAAAATTATTGAAATGTTTAAAAACAATGTTCCTCAAAGAAAGATAGGAAGAGATTTGGATATTTCACCTTCAACAGTGCATAACATAATTAAAAGATTCAAGGAATCTGGAGGAATTTCAGTGCGTAAAGGACAAGGGCGCAAGCCTA
The DNA here is from genome assembly GCA_023376895.1 of Aspiorhynchus laticeps. Lineage (NCBI taxonomy): Eukaryota > Metazoa > Chordata > Actinopteri > Cypriniformes > Cyprinidae > Aspiorhynchus > Aspiorhynchus laticeps. The sequence goes on from CM041795.1 coordinate 7,537,451, forward strand.
AGCTGAACAACCGTGATCTCCGATCCCTCAGGCGGCACTGCATCAAGAATCATCATTCATCTATAAGCGATAACACCACATGGGCTCAGGACTACTTTGGCAAACCTTTGTCAAGTACCACAATATGTAGTTACATCCACAAATGCCAGTTAAATCTGTACTGTGCCAAAAGGAAGCCCTATGTTAACAGTGTCCAGAAGCGCCGTCGACTTCTCTGGGCTCGGAGGCATCTGGGATGGACCATCACACAGTGGAAACGTGTACTGTGGTCAGATGAATCAGTATTTCAGGTATTTTTTGGGAGGAATGGACGTCGTGTGCTCCGGACCAAAGAAGAAAAGGATCATCCAGACTGTTACCAGCAACAAGTCCAAAAGCCAGGGTCTGTCATGGTATGGGGTTGCGTCAGTGCCCTTGGCAAAGGTAACTTGCACTTCTGTGATGGCACCATTAATGCTGAAAAGTACATAGAGATTTTGGAGTCCTGGCTGCGGAGGAAGAGGGTACGGGTACTTGACTGGCCTGCCTGCAGTCCCGACCTGTCTCCAATAGAGAATGTGTGGCGCATTTTGAAGCGCAAAATGCGACAACGAAGACCCCGTACTGTTGCCCCCCTTAAGACTTGTTTTCAGGAAGAATGGGACAAAATTACACCTGAAACACTTCATCACTTGGTGTCTTCAGTCCCTAAACGTCTTTTAAGTGTTGTGAAAAGGAATGGCAACATTACAAAGTGGTAAATGCTTTACTGTAGATAAAGGGCTACATGAACTATATAAATTGAGTTTCTGTGATCATCATAAACAACCTAATATTCTCTGCCAAAGTCACTGTGCTCACAGTTGATTAGTTCAATATCTGTAAACTCTTAACATAATTTAACTGGGAGGTGAATCAAACTAAACACAAATTTATCTGTTTCCCTGCTTTGTTTGGGTTAGAGAGAAGACTCACCTGATACTGTCAGTGTAACTTCATCACTCATCTGTGAGTATGTTGGTGCTTTTGACTGAGTTCCTCTACAGCTGTACACACCACCATGAGACTGATCCACATTATATAGGATTATATAGTTCTTATCTCGTCCTGTGATGTAAACTTGTTTGTTGTCTTTATTCCAGCTGTACCACCAGTCTCCTGTGTGCTGTATGTCACATGTGAGAGTGACCGTCTCTCCTCTGAACACACGTCTATCAGGATCAACACGAGCTACAGGTTTGGGTCTCTCTGTGAAATGAGCAAACAACAACTTCACATGTCTGAAAATATTTCAGTTTAGTTATGAAATTGCTTTTGATAGTTGATGTTTAACACAAGTATTAGTAATTTTCATGTTTACACGACCAGTCAAACGTTTTGAGCAAGATTTTTAATGATTTTTCAAAGAAGTCTCTTCTGCTTACCAAGCCTGCATTTATTTATTTGATCCAAAATACAGTAAAAGCAGTAATATTGTGAAATATTTTTTTGTTTACTATTTACAGTTTTCATTCATGTTCAGAGTTGCTTTGTTTCCAGAACTGTATGAATGGTTTGGAAAATTGTGCCAAATTAATCAATTACAGTGTGTTAGCAATCGAGAAAAACTGTAAATTACATTTTAAAATATATTCAAATAGAAAACAGTTATTTTAAATAGTAAAAATAAATACTTTGCTGTGCTTTGGATCAAATAAATGCAGGCTTGGTGAGCAGAATAAACATATAAAAAAATATAAAACAATTTACTGTTAAAAAAACGTTTGACTGGTAGTGTATAACAAACACATCAAGTTGCACTCTAATGAAAAAGTAGAAAGTAAAACAGCTCTTACCTTTTACTGTTATCTTAAATTCATTACTGTACTCGCTGTCGTAGTTTCCTCGTTGTGCTCTGCACCAGTATGTTCCTCCATCAGAGACGCTCACAGACCAGATTGTTTTAGTTGCATCACCCGTGGATTCAGTGTTTGAGTCTCTGATCCAGTGAATTGTCCATCCAGTTAACTGTCTCACATCACAGCTCAGAGTAACTGTGTCTCCAGTGAACACTGAACTCTCAGGAGTTACAGTCAGAGTCGGCTGAGGTTTATCTGTAAGTGAACAGTGATGTAGTGTTGAGTTCACTTATAGCTGTTATTGGTCATATTTTACACTAGTCTTCTTTCTTTATCAATTTATTAATCAGTTGGTTGATTGATTGATTGATTGATTGATTGATTGATACAGAAAATGATCTAGTTTATTTTGATTCCAGAAGGAAATCCCAGTGCTTAAGTTAGCCAGAGAATAATGTTAAAGTCTCAGGTAAACTCAGGTTTAAGGCTTTGGTTCTCTACACTTTGCCATTGCTGATGGTTAATTCAAGTTTCAAGTTTTATTTGTCACATACACGACTATACAGAGGCTGTATAACCAGCAGTGAAATGAGAGTAAGTCTCAGCATTTAGTTTAGTCTCAGTGCTGTTACAGTTACAAACCCTGGTTAGGTTTGTAACGAATAAAAACTTCTTGAAAATATTTGTTTCACTTTCTCTTCTTATTAAACACCATTGTGGTAAATGAAGCTAAAGGCTGCAGACACACATTAGAAAGAAAGAAAGAAAGAAAGAAAGAAAGAAAGAAAGAAAGAAAGAAAGAAAGAAAGAAAGAAAGAAAGAAAGAAAGAACAGGGATTCTGTGTGATGAACACATGAACAGACTCACCTGATACTGTCAGTGTAACTCTGTCACTCATCTGTGAGTATGTTGGTGCTTTTGACTGAGTTCCTATACAGCTGTACACACCACTATGAGACCAATCCACAGATGAGATTATATAGTTCTGGTCTCGTCCTATCATGTAAACTTGTCTGCTGGCTTTATACCAGCTGTACTGCCAGTCTCCTGTCTGCTGTATGTGACATGTGAGAGTGACCGTCTCTCCTCTGAACACACGTCTATCAGGATCAACATCAACTACAGGTTTGGGTCTCTCTGTGAAATGAGCAAAAAACACACTTCACATGTCTGAAAATATTTAAGCATATTCCTGCAACCTAAATGAAGTTGCCTTTGTTATGTGAAGCTAGCTTTAGTGACAGTGCATTGTTAATGTAGGCTGCCAGTAATTTTCATTAAAAAACACATTAAGTTGTCTTGCATTGAAAAAGTATATAACGTTTTTTAGTAGCCATTTGCTACTAGAGACGTATGACATTTCCAGGTGAGCTAATGTTGCAACTTTTTTGAAACTGTTGGATTAAATAAATCTTAACTGTTTTAAGATTACGCTTGAAGTTAAAAGTATCTCAACATTAAAATGTGTTTTGAGACCCCTGCAATCAGTTTCATTTTGTTTTGATCTCTGTTTTAAACACAATAACACATCCTGTGTGAACGGCCACTTAAAAGTTAAGAGAGAATTAACATAATAAACCTCAAAAGATGAGTGACAAACATATTTATCATCAGAGTGAAAGTCTCTCGTCTGGATCTGTGATCAAACATGTAGAGTGAGTTTAGGAGGACAATGATATTCAACTCACCTTTCACAGAGAGAGAAACAGCAGAGCTTGATTGTGATGATTGTGGTCTTTCATCTCTCTGTCCTCTACACCAGTACTGACCCTGATCAGACTCAGTAGCTCCTCTGATAGTGAGAGTGTCTCTGTTTACAGTGTAACGATCAGACGACTGTAACATTACACTGTCTTTATACCACGCATATCTCCAGTCACTGTGAGACTCAATCACACACTTCAGATTGACTGTCTCTCCAGTGAATACAGGACTGTCTGGAGTCACAGTCAGAGTAGATCTGGGTGAATCTGTTAAGACAGATAAAACAAAGTGGCTCAAACAGAAAACATGACAAAACATTAAAAAAGGGCTCCATGCGTATACAAGAAAGAAATGTAAATAGTGGAGGAGTATAATTCATGAATGACAGGTTTTTAAATGCAACAGTGCACACAATACAACACAATTTTAAAGATATCAATACATTTTAAATCATTTAACCTTCAGTATGGAATTATCTGCAAAATGTTGGTGGGCCACAGTCATCTAAGATTGCATTGCTTTTGTTTTCTTTCTTTCCATTTATCTTTCTGCTTAGATCTTGACTAATGCCCCAATAATGGATTTGCTATTTCTGTATTTATAGGGACACAGTTAAGCAATATCACACAAGCAGAGGTTTTTCCCAGAATACCAACACTTTGCAAATATTGTATTTGATTTTATAGAACAACTGACTAAACAAGAAGTTAATATCCAAAGAAAGCCACGTCAGGACCTTTGCACCTCTCTGAGCACAGTATTTGGTTGCTGAATGCAATGTTCCCTCTAACCTGCACACGCACCTGCACAGAACTAATGTGCCGCGCACACACAAAAATGAGTTGGGAAAGCCATTTGATTGAATTCTAGTAAAAGCAAAAGAATTGCAATGCTAGGGCCAACCGCTGTAGAGTTAGAACCGATAAATGCGGTTTATAGATTTCATAGAAAGAGAATGATGTGTACCGATTGAGTCGCTGGTTGCTGATAAAACAGCTCTAATCGAGAGCCAACCAGACAATGACTTGTGAAATAAATAATCATCATGTACAACCCCAAATCAGAAAAAGTTGGGACAGTATGGAAAACGCAAATAAAAAAGAAAGTAGTGATTTCTAAATTTACTTTGACTTGTATTTCATTGCAGACAATATGAACAAAATATTTCATGCATTCCAAAAAAAGTTGGGACAGGAGCAATTTAGGGCTAGTAATGAGGTAAATTGGTTAAATTTGATTGTAATTATGATTTGGTACAAAAGCAGCATCCAAGAAAGGTCTAGTCCTTTAGGAGCAAAGATGGGGCGAGGATCGCCAGTTTGCCAACAAATACGTGAGAAAATTATTGAAATGTTTAAAAACAATGTTCCTCAAAGAGATTTGGATATTTCACCTTCAACAGTGCATAACATAATTAAAAGATTCAAGGAATCTGGAGGAATTTCAGTGCGTAAAGGACAAGGGCGCAAGCCTAAGCTGAACAACCGTGATCTCCGATCCCTCAGGCGGCACTGCATCAAGAATCGTCATTCATCTATAAGATATCACCACATGGGCTCAGGACTACTTTGGCAAACCTTTGTCAAGTACCACAATACGTAGTTACATCCACAAATGCCAGTTAAAACTGTACTGTGCCAAAAGGAAGCCCTATGTTAACAGTGTCCAGAAGCGCCGTCGACTTCTCTGGGCTCGGGGGCATCTGGGATGGACCATCACACAGTGGAAACGTGTACTGTGGTTAGATGAATCAGTATTTCAGGTATTTTTTGGGAGGAATGGACGCCGTGTGCTCCGGACCAAAGAAGAAAAGGATCATCCAGACTGTTACCAGCAACAAGTCCAAAAGCCAGGGTCTGTCATGGTATGGGGTTGTGTCAGTGCCCTTGGCAAAGGTAACTTGCACTTCTGTGATGGCACCATTAATGCTGAAAAGTACATAGAGATTTTGGAGCACAATATGCTGCCTTCAAGAAGACATCTTTTCCAGGGACGTCCATGCATATTTCAACAAGACAATGCAAAACCACATTCTGCACACATTACAAAGTCCTGGCTGCGGAGGAAGAGGGTACGGGTACTTGACTGGCCTGCCTGCAGTCCCGACCTGTCTCCAATAGAGAATGTGTGGCGCATTTTGAAGCGCAAAATGCGACAACGAAGACCCCGTACTGTTGCCCACCTTAAGACTTGTTTGCAGGAAGAATGGGACAAAATTACACCTGAAACACTTCATCACTTGGTGTCTTCAGTCCCTAAACGTCTTTTAAGTGTTGTGAAAAAGAATGGCAACATTACAAAGTGGTAAATGCTTTACTGTCCCAACTTTTTTTTGGAATGTGTTGCAGGTCTGAATGACAGGAAAGGATGTATATTTACAAATGACATGAAGTTGACCAGACAAAACATGAAATATTTTGTGTTCATATTGTCTGCAATGAAATACAAGTCAAAGTAAATTTAGAAATCACTACTTTCTTTTTTTATTTGCGTTTTCCATACTTTCTCAACTTTTTCTGATTTGGGGTTGTATTAAAGAAGAGTGGCTTGATTAAGTGCTGGAAATAACGGAAGATGAATGAATGAATGAATGAATGAATGAGGCATTTATATAGCGCTTTATTGTGTATTGCTGTACACCCAAAGCGCTTTACAATCATATGAGGGGGTCTCTTTTCAACCACCACCAGTGTGCAGCATCCACTTGGATGATGCGATGGCAGCCACAGCACAACGGCGCCAGTGCGCTCACCACACACCAGCTACAGGTGGAGAGGAGAGAGAGATAGAGCCAATCAAGTGGATGGGGATTATTAGGAGGCCATGATTGACAAGGGCCAGTGGAGGGAATTTGGCCAGGACACCGGGGTTACACCCCTACTCTTTACGATGAGTGTCATGGGATTTAATGACCACAGAGAGTCAGGACCCCGGTTTAACGTCTCATCCGAAAGACAGTGCTTGTTGACAGTATAGTGTCCCCATCACTATACTGGGGCGTTAGGACCCACACAGACAGACCACAGGGTGAGCACCCCCTGCTGGCCTCACTAACACCTCTTCCAGCAGCAACCTAGTTTTCACAGGAGGTCTCCCATCTAGGTACTGACCAGGCTCAGCCCTGCTTAACTTCAGTGGGCAACCAGTCTTGTGCTGCAGGGTGATATGGCTGTGGCAAAGATGGGCACAGAACGGTAACAAAACTCAGATATTTGCAGTCACACAGATGTATTGTGCAAACTGTAGCCTACTTCATAGCGATGTTTAGATAACTATATAAGAATTCACGTTCATGTTTTTTGGGGTTTTTTTATATTTAGCTTACAGATCAGTTTAAATGCTTCATTTTGTCTTCTATTCTATTCTGTTCTATATCAGTTTAAGTGTTTCAGTTTGTTTTGATATATTGTATTATATTATATTATATTATATTATATTATATTATATTATATTATATTATACACTTTAAAAGTTTGGGATCAGTAAGTTTTTTATTTTACTTTTTTATTTTTTATTTTATTTTTAATAAAGTCTTTTATGCTCATCAAAATTATTTGATCAAAAATACAGAAAAAAAACTATAATATTGTGAAATATTATTGCAATTTCTAATATTGGTTTGCTATTTTAATATACTTTCAAATGTAATTTATTCCTGTGAAGCGAAGCTGAATTTTCAGCATCATTACTCCAGTCTTCAGTGTCACATGATCCACATCCTAATATGCTGATTTATTATCAGTGATGAACCTGTTGTGCTGATTTTTTATTTATATATTTTTTTGGAACCTGTGATACTTTTTTCTTTGATTCTTTGATGAATAAAAAGTTAAAAAGAACATAATTTATTCAATATTCTAACAATATAAGTTGCTGAATAAAAGTATGAATTTATTTTCAAAAAAAGAAAGAAAGAAAGAATTTACTGACCCCAAACTTTTGAATAGTAGTGTATTGTAACACAAAACTTCTATTCTGAATAAACACTGTTCTTTATAACTGTTTATTTATCAAAGAATCCTGACAAAAGTAAGCAGCAGCACAACTGTTTTCAACATTAGAATGATTTCTGAAGGATCGTGTGACACTGAAGATTGGAGTAATGATGCTGAAAATTCAGCTTTACTTCACAGGAATAAATTATGTTTTAAAATATATTAAAATATAATTTGTTTATTTTAAATTGAAATAATATTTCACAATAATTTGTGAAATAATATTCAGTATTTTTTTTATCAAATAGATACAGCCGCGATGAGCATAAGAAACTTCCTTAAAAAAAACTTTAGTGTATTATACTGTAAAAAGTGTTTTCTCAGGTAACCTACTGTAAAATGTACATCATTTAGTTAAATCAAGGGTCAAATCAAATATAAATAGCACATTAAAGTTAAATGTTACACACTTGTGTGTGTGTGCTGTACTGGTCTGGTATAAACAATGTTTTTGCTCAGGTGGCCAAAATGTCCGCCCAATAGAGAAAAGTTTTGCTCAGCAAGAAAAAAAAAGTAAAAATAAAAATAAATAAAACATTAGAGGGAACAATTCATTAATTCATTGCTGCCACAGTTCAAGTGTGTAAGTTAAGCATTTAAGTTAAGCTATTAAGGCTTATTGTATGATAGACAGTGTAAAATATCTGAATAGAAAGTCAATTGTGTAATATGTACTAACCTTACTTTCTGTGTTATGACAGAATAATATCACTATGCAGGGCTTGACATTAATGTTTTTGCTCACCATCCACTGCGGCTAGTGGTTCTCCAAAATTACTAGCCACTCAGCATTTTCACCGGCCATAATTTTGTTGCTATGAAAATTACATTTTATATGATTAAAGTTCACGACTGCATACAAAAATTTACTTAAATTGATTTCCAGGTCATTTTTGCCTATATAAAAAGGCAGTCCTTTTACTAACCTGATTAAATGTATGCATAATCTTTCATATCAAACAGTTAAATACATACTAATAATTACAGTTATTATAACGAGACACTTTAGGACTGTTACCAATCAAATGAAATCAGAATCAACAAAACAGATCTCTGCAGAGTAAAGTGAAGCAGCTGAAGTGGCATTTAGATGCATTTTTACACAGACAAATGTAATGAATCTCCCATGAATCCCATGAATCAATTTAAGCTGCAAAATTACAACTGCATAAATATATGTTTAAAATTACAATTTTACATTAAAAAGTTTTTGATTTGATTGATTGATTCATTCGATACACTGAATCATTTAGTAACGAAACACTGCATGTGTTGCTCAGACGTGCGCGACTAATGACTAATGTCTGGTTGGGCAAGTACAATTCTCGTTCACTTGCCCCTTCGAAAGATCCACTTGTCCCAGACAAGCATTAATGTTGAGCTCTGTTACCGTATATAAAATTCAGCCCACCGAAATGGCTATGAGTGACCGTGTTACCCCCCACTGATGAAATCCACCCGTGTTTGGCAGGATGGCGGATGTTAATGTCAAGCCCTGTCACCATGTTCTGTCAAATTTAGGCCTAACATTTATAGTGTTCTCTGTGATTGTTTTGTTGTGCTTTGTGGTGTTAACATGTCTTACACGGGGCTATTTCTTTATATACTATTTCTATACACCCCTAACACTTCAGCACCTTCCCGTGGACCTTTATAATATATAAAATTGATTAAATGCATTTACGTTTATATGATGACAAAATGATACCTTTACCCTGATTCTGTAAGTCCTGTACAAGGTTACTAATGGGGTGGTGTGAGTATTTGACACCTCAGAGTGAGAACATTAAATATTCACAATAATCAGAACATCTTTTCTGTTACTGTGAATGTGAAACTTTGGAAAACAATGAAAAATGGTTGGGTGCGGTGGGCGGTCCTTGGAGATAACTGTCCCCAGGGCCTATGCAATTCATAATCCATCCCTGGATGGGTTACAAACACTGTAACAAATACAGATGTAAAGAATTTGTTAGATCTGAAGAACACACTCACCTGATACTGTCAGTGTAACTCCGTCACTCATCTGTGAGTATGTTGGTGCTTTTGACAGAGTTCTTTTACAGCTGTACACACCACCATGAGACGGATCCACAGATGTGATTATATAGTTCTGGTCTCGTCCTATGATGTAATCTTGTCTGTTGTCTTTATTCCAGCTGTACTGCCAGTCTCCTGTCTGCTGTATGTCACATGTGAGAGTGACCGTCTCTCCGCTGAACACAAGTCTATTAGGATCAACACGAACTACAGGTTTGGGTCTCTCTGTGAAATGAGCAAAAACACACTTCATGTTTGCTCAAAATTAGCATTCACTAAAAAGAAAGCAACAAATTAAAATGGCTCTTACCTATTACTGTTATCTTAACTTCATTACTGTACTCGCTGTAGTATTCTCCTCGTTGTGCTACGCACCTGTATCTTCCTCCATCAGAGACTCTCACAGACTTGATTGTTTTAGTTGCATCACCCGTGGATTCAGTGTTTGAGTCTTTGCTCCAGTGAATTGTCCATCTAGTTAACTGTCTCACATCACAGCTCAGAGTAACTGTGTCTCCAGTGAACACTGAACTCTCAGGAGTTACAGTCAGAGTCGGCTGAGGTTTATCTGTAAGTGACAGTGATGCAGTGTTGAGTTCACTTATAGCTGTTATTGGTCATATTTTACACTAGTCTTCAGTCTTCATTACTCATATTTATTTTTTAAACATATACAAATTGGTTTATTTTTATATAAATGGATGCGTCATTTATGTTCCCACTATAGGATGCAGAAATGCAGTATTTCCAGAAAATAAGTCACACTCGAGTCACATCAGGTCAAAATCGCTTTATTGCAAATTGCAATATCAGTAAATAAAACTTTTAAAAACATAACCACTATAAACATTATAGTGACATTCATTCTAAACAACATTTAGCAACGAACAACTAGGGCAAGGAAGGCCAGGGTTTGGCGACTGCTATATTGTGCAATACATAAACACAGCCCATCGGAGTAACCTGATACTGGGTTGATAAACTATTATATATAACGTAAACAAGGCTTTGTACTTCACTCGTGTCCCAAGATCCTGTAAAACAGGGCACATTTGGAAAAACACCATGGCAGTATGTGCTCACGCTGACCGACAGCCCTACATACAACAGACCATTTAAAGTAGGCATGAAATCAAAATTGACTATTCTTATTTTTTGATGGAATACTGTAGTGTTTATTATAAAGAATGTATCCGTGCACATTTTTTTTAAATCCATGTGCCTTCGTAATCTTTAATCAAAAACGTTAACCTCCCCTCCCCCTCAAAAGGACTCCTCTACTCTTCCGGTCACGAGTGATGGCGCAAGGGCGGAGCTAGTGATGTGAGGGGTAAACACTGGGATAAACCACAGGCTGATGCTTCACTAGTTTATAGCACTGACACCAGTCATGAGGGAGTACGTTACCCTTAAACACTGAAAGGATATTAGGATATTACAACAACATTACTCTTAGGACATCGCACACTAATTTGTTTCATATGATTTAACCTCAGTCATTCAGGCAGTAGGCTATAGTTTGAAAGGCTGCTCGTTCGGCTGAACACATACTGAGCCGCTTCAGACAGCACACCAGTAGCACTTCAACGGACGAAAACACGGTTGCGGTGCGGTTTTGGTAACTTACCTCGTAAACGTAGTGTTAAATGAGTTCTAAAGTCTTAAATGAGTTCTAAAGTCTTTAATGACCGTAAAGAGTTGGGAGAAAATCAGATGTGTGTCAGATCCGCGTCATGTGCATCAGGTTTTAAAGAGAGAGCGCTGATTTTAAAGTGAAACCTGCTGCAGTCTGTCATTGATGTAAATCAAAGAACAAAAGAAAAAGAGAAATCATTGGACCGTTCTAGAGGCTGATTAACTTTTATAGCTTGAATAAAGATTAATCGGTATAGTTTATGCACATAGAATTTATAGTTTGTGAAGATTGTTTCAAAATCACTTAAATTAAAAGTTGTTATATATTTCAGAGCCTATTAAATGTTAAAAACAATAGCTTTCAAATATACTGTAGTGTTGAATGGCTATAATTAATAGGTACAATTTAGGGAAAATGCATTTAATAGAGACACCAGTAGCAGGACAAATTAAAGACATTGTAAATACGTTTAGTCATTGTAGTAGTAATAACTGCCTGTTTTTACAAAAAAGATTTTGGCCGGTAAATTTTATCACGTCACCGGCCATTGGCAGGTGTGGCAAAAAGTTAGTTTTAGGCCCTGGATAAAAATCAGTTGTTCATCAGAGTGGTCTAAAAGTGAAATAAGAGTGGATTTGGGGGGGTGTAAAAAAGGATTTAATACTCTCCTTCTGGTCAATTTGACTGGTCACAGGAAGATTTGTTGTTGTTAGGGGCCAAGCACCGAAGGTGCGTAGGCACCTATTGTGTTTGTTGGTGTTATTATTCTTTTTCTTCTTCCGCTCAAAAGTCAATGGCAGCCCATAGAGCCCATAATTAATAAATAAATTATGAATATATATTTATAAATCTGAATATATATTTATAAGTCTGAATATATATATATAGCGATGGCCAATATGATTAGAACACTAGTATTTTCAGCACCTAAAAATGGTTTAAAGTCAGTTATTTCTATCTTTTGCTGTAGTGTGTCAGTAGGAAATATTAGTTTACATTTCCAAAATTTATTTTGTGATTAATTGTAATAATCCAGTGAGATTTTTATCTGACAATACACACAGAGATCTGATCTGATCATCATCAGTCTGTCTGGAATGACATGAAGAAACAGAACAAACTGAGACAGACTAAATCCAGAAGAACCGTGGCAACTTCTCCAAGCTGCTTCAAGTAGTATTGTTTTTGGCGGCCTGTTTTAATTTTGGTTTTAGTCTAGTCTTTGTGTGAAGCTGTCATTTTAGTTTTAGTGACGTTCATACTCTTTTTAGTCTAGTCAAGTTTCAGTCAACTAAAAGTCTGAGCATTTTAGTCTTATTTTAGTCAGAATTATCCATGACTATTTTCGTCTAGTTTTAGTCTACGAAAACTGATGACATTTAGTCTAGTTTTAGTCAATGAAAATTGTATTTTAGTCTCTTTTTAGTAATGCAATTCTATTTAACCCAGTCAATATAGTTGTCACGGTGCACACACGAGGGAGGATACAGGAACATGCAGACAAGGACTTAAACTCAAATAATAGTCTTTAATCTTGACAAACAAGGCAGGGCAGGACAAGGCAAGGCTGACATGGACAGAAACACCGGGGAGTAACGAGTAGACCAGACGAAATCAAACTGAACAGGCATGAACTAATATACACAGGTTAATTACAGATAACAAGACAAACACAGCTGGACAAGAGTTAACTCATAATGACATCTGACGAGGACAGAAAACAAACCAAAATGGACACATGAGGCGGGAACACATGACACACGACAGAGGACTGACATTATTCCCCCCTCCCGAAAGGCTCGTCCCGAGCCTTAACAGTTCCATCGGGGAGGGGGGGTGGGCGCTCTGGAGGCCCCTCAGGACAAACACGGACAAGAACACAGGACGGGGACCTCCAGAGTGGAACAGACAGACAGGGACCATGGCGGAGCTGGGAGCTCTGGAGGCCATGGCGGAGCTGGGAGCTCAGGAGGCCATGGCGGAGCTGGGAGCTCAGGAGGCCATGGCGGAGCTGGGAGCTCAGGAGGCCATGGCGGAGCTGGGAGCTCTGGAGGCCATGGCGGAGCTGGGAGCTCTGGAAGCCATGGCGGAGCTGGGAGCTCTGGAAGCCATGGCGGTGCAGGGAGCTCAGGAGGCCATGGCGGAGCTGGGAGCTCAGGAGGTCATGGCGGAGCTGGGAGCTCTGGAGGCCATGGCGGAGCTGGGAGCTCTGGAGGCCATGGCAGATACAGCCAGAACCCCTTCTACCCCCCAAAACAATTCCCTGGGGAAGTCAGGGGGTATCAGGAGCCCTCCGGGGCTAGACACACAGAACAGTACATGACATGACAAGACTCCAGGGCCAGACAGACAGGAAAGGACAGCCCACCAGGGCCAGACAGACAGGACAGGACAGGACATGACAGCCCACAGGAACAGGAAGCCCTCCAGGGCTAGCTCGGAGGCTGAGGCTTCGTCTGGGCATGACTAGGAGTCAGAGGCCCTCACAGGGTCCCTCAGCGACCGCCTCCATATCAGCGACAAGGGGGCAGGTGGCTAGAATGGCCTCCATGGCCAGAACAAGAGGAGCCGCCTGACCCAGACGAGTCTCCACGGACATGACAAGACAAGACTTGATTAAAATGTTCCTGTGGGCACAACATGACTTAAAAACGGCACTCCTGGCCATAACAGGTGGACTAGATCCACGGGGCTAGGGATAGCGGTAGCCGGCGGGCATGAGTCAGCGGCGATCCGGCGGGCTTGA